>PVJA010003687.1:0-12495 GCA_004027025.1 Myocastor coypus
AAAAAAAAAAAAAAAAAAAAAAAAAAAAAAAAAAAAAAAAAAAAAAAAAAAAAAAAAAAAAAAAAAAAAAAAAAAAAAAAAAAAAAAAAAAAAAAAAAAAAAAAAAAAAAAAAAAAAAAAAAAAAAGGAATCAATTAGTGGAGTGAGTGGAAAGTCAACCTAAAGAATAGGGAGACTTTTGCCAGATATCCTTCAGATAGGGCTAATATCTAAAATATAAGAAGAACTCAAAACATTAGATCCCCTAAAGTAAAAGACTCAATCAAGAAATGAGTAGGTACTTCTCAGAAGAGGTACAAATGGCCGACAAACATCAAAAAAGGTCAGACATCTCTGGCCATTAGAGAAATGCAAGTTAAAACAGTACCAAGACTTCATTTTACATCAGAAAGGATGGCAATTGCCAAGAAACCAAAGAATAACAAATGTTCATGTGGCTGCAGTGAAAAAGGAATCCTTCTATCTCGGTGGTGGGAATGCAAACTAGTAAAATCATTATCGAATCAGTATGAAGAATTCTCAAAGAACTAAAATTAGATAGTCCATGTGAGCCAGCTCTTCCCCATCTAGATACCTTTACCAGAGAGCTAAAGGCATTTACTGCAGCAGTATGCATACAATATATATAAGAGCGTAATTCGTGATAGCTGAATTCTTGAACTATGGTGCATGCTCATCAATAGATGGACAAAGAAAATGTATCTATACATAATGGAATACTACTCGGCTATGGAGAAGGATAGCTTCAAGATATCTGTAGGAAAATGGATGTACCTGGGAAATACAACCGTGGGTGAAATACATCAAGCATACAAGCTTAAATATCATATGGTATCTTTCATTTGAGTAAGGCAAATACTAAAAAAGCAAAATATAGGACTGGGGAGATAGCTCAGTAGAATAAGCACTTGCCAGGCAAGCACAAGGGCCTGAGTTCAATCCCTGGTTACACACACACACACACACACACACACACACACAGATGGACAGACGGACGGACAGACAGATGGATTCGGAAACAAGGGAGGACAGGTTTCTTACAAGTGGAAAGGGGGCCAGGAAACTGAGGGGAGAGGGAGGGCAAGGGGAAGAAAATCTAAAATATACCATGTACAGCTACAAAATAACTACAGTGGTTGTGAACATTATATGTCATAAGGCTGAACTAAGAACGAAAAATGAAGAAAGGGAATTTAGAGATGAAAGAAGGAAGGAAAGGGGACAGAGAATTTAAAAAAGAATCCACTGTGTTATGTACATGTACCTACTTCCCAAGATGAATGCCAACTTCATTTACCTAAAACACATACTAATACAATAACAATGAATTTTTTTAAAAAAATGACAGCTGTACTTTTTAAGTATTTTATTTTTATCTATTTTAATTATTATGTCTATGATACATAATAAATAAAATCCACAACTGTACTTCCATTTGGACCCGAAGCATCTTACACTGTGCCTGCCATCTATTGCTTAAGAACTCAGTGAAGGGCCAGTGAAAATTCTTACTTTTTCCACTGTAGAAAAACTTAAACCTCACTCAGCTCCACAGCGTCGCACTATGCAGCAGGAGCTCGTAGTGGTCCTCCTGTTTTCAGCCTCCCCAGCCATGGGATTCCAGAGATGCACCACTGAGCCCACTGGCCATCTCAGCGCACCTGGGGGGTGGGGCTAGCGTGGTCTGTTGAGGCCAGAGATCAGACCCCAGTCCCTGCACTTACCTGAGTAGATGCTTAATTCGCTGAGCTATCTCACTGGCCCCTCGCTCAGCTCTGACTGCCTGTCGTGCACATGTTTCTCAGTCAGCTGTGTGTCTAAGACACTGTCCACTGTGCAAACAAGCGTCTCTTCTTTGTTCTTTTTAATGACTGCATCCTATTCTATTCAGACTCATGTTTTCTGTGATTATAAACTCTGGCTCTCATTGTTTTTCAAGTAATTGTCTTAATTTGGTTATTGATATAAATTTGAATTTATTTTTATTATGTCATATTTTTCTCCCTTGCCCTTTTACTCATTCACTTTCTGAATCAAGGGAGAATTTCTTTCACATTAACACAAGTAAACATGACCAATATACCTGCTTGTTCCAGCCCAGGCTCTGTCATTAACTGATTCATACTTTGTGTTTGAATGACTGCTGGAATAATTCTCTGTGGTATACAGTAAGTGGTCCAACTCACATACAGATTACTATAGTGATTGCAAGACTCATTTGTCAGAAAAGAGCAGGGGCAGTGTTATTATTCACCATTCTACAACTGAGATACAGGTGAGATGTACATTATTTTGGTTTTCATGAGGTTGATCTTCCATGTTACTATTATTTTTAAAAATTAGTACAAGCACATATAAACGTTTGTGTGGTTCAAAAGAGTATGTCTTTGTTCATGTTTCTTTCTATTTCTAGAGATATGCAAAACAAATATGAGTCTCATGAGCTGGGGAGATAGCTCAGTAGAATAAGCACTTACCTGCCAAGCATAAGGACCTGAGTTCAATCTGCGGTTCTGAAAAAAAAAAAAAGCTGGCCTTGAGCCTGCGTGCTTATCTCTATATCATCCTTTTATACAAATGATAAGATTGGATATCAGTTATACATCCTGTTTTTCTCATTTAACTGTATGTCTCAGAGAATGTCCCATATTAGAGCAAGTAGTTCTATTTTGTTCGTTTTACTGACTGTATCCTATTCCACAATATAAGGATATATATCACAGTTATCTTGGCCGTTCCTCTCCTGATGGACCTTTAACTGGTATAGTCTTTTGCTACTTCTTAAAGCAGCACTTTCTATTTCAGGAGACAGTATTTGCTTTCCCAGAGGAACTTTCCAAAGGGTAAACAAAAAAATAGTAAAAATTGAGATGAGTTGTGATGGCACACACCTGTAATCCTAGCTCTGGGGAGACTAAAACAGAAGGATCACTATAAGTCTGAGCTGCTTAGCAAGACCCTATACAAAATACGTAAAATAAAATTTAAAAAAAAAAATGAAATAAAGCCATAGTTTGAGAACGCTGTGAGAACAGAGGTCTTGTTTGCCATATCTTCTGCCATAGATTTCTTAGTAAGTGGGCATCTTCTTTCACACTTTATTTTTAGTCCTGCTACATGGTAAGGGCCAGATTTTTATGCTCCTGTCTTTTACCATTGTCACATACAGGTCCTAGAAACTGAAACTTCAAACTACCCAGGCCAGAACTCATGGTTCTACTGAACTGCTGTCCTAGACACCCTGCTGACCAAAACATGGTAATCATGGTTTGTGAGACAGACTTGGGAAGACTTCTCGAACAGTGGCTGGGGAAGAGTCATCAAAGTGGGCTGGGAGCCAATGTTGGGTGCACTATGCTTTTCTCAGGAGGGAAAGTGTGGAAACTGCCACTTCAGTCACAAAGCAGCTTAGTCTTGGAGGCTTTGGCATTCTTTGGTAACATGTCTTAGTCTTTCTTCTGAGGTCTTATTTAGCCCTCTGTTAGGTGGCTTAGCTACTTCACAGTGGAGGCCCAGCCTATACTTATTTTCATTGTAAGTACCCGGAATACTCAGCAAACACTGAAAAAGACACACATAATGTGGAAAATGGTCCACGAGTCTGTCTAAGGAGCAGGAGACAAGCAGCGGGCACAGACCTTCCTGAAAACAGCAGTGCTTGCTTGAAACCTTTGCAAAGACCAAGAAAGTAGTCCTGAGGGTTTACCAAAAGGCAAGGCCTTAGTTCCTAGTGGTGGTATGAGTGGTCATGCACAAAAGCGAGAAATTCCATGAAAATAATTCTCTTCAGGGCTTCTCGAACCTATGTATCTGAGTCTGTACTTGGATTTTCATTGGAGGGCTTTTCTGAGTCACCATTGGCTTATGCCTTTCATCTTTACAAACTGACCTCTGAACTTAATCCAGTTGGATACGAACCCCACAGTGTCTCACCTGAACGTCCTCCTGCTCATAGTGGTACAGTAGCATGCCAAAATTCACAAGCCAATGAGGAAATGGTAAGGCTAGAACACAAATCCATTGTCAACAGGCCTAAGCACATCAACAACTTGCTTAACTGTAGCCTTGTTTATAACTCTCTCAGCCACATTCCTGAGAGCATGGTATGACTGCTATGACTAATGGATTGGCTTGCCCAGAACAGAGGTATCCCCAGGACTTTCAGTTTAAAAGAAGGACAGGTGTGGGCAAACTGTGATGGTCCATTAACCTTTCGGTTTTGAAAAGCTCTGAGGCACACTCTGTGAGCACCGTGTGTTTTTAACTTTTTCTGTTCTGGATCCTTCATTGGATATTTATTCTGTCACTGGAAGTTTTCCTGTTAGTGGCCTGGGAACAGAGCTATGAAGTTAAATGGTCCTTTGGGATAAATAAAGTCCTCTAAACTTGAAACTCATTGGCAATGGACTTTGCATTCTTTGAGTCTTTACTGAAGTTTTGAACACCATATTGAAATGAGGCCCCCAATGTGAGGAATCACCGGCTGATTCCTGTGCTTTGTACGACCATTTTCACTATTTGCTGAAGTTATGAACAGTAGCAAGAGTAATGAAGCCAGTGACGGTCAGTGACAGAAGAGACGGAAGTAGTGACGAGGGGTTCTCCAAAGAAGTTCCGCAAATGGCCCTCACCCATAGCCAAGGAAAAGCAAAGAAAAGCAATGAGATACTTAACATAGCCGGGCGTGGTGGCTCACGCCTGTAATCCCAGCACTCGGGAGGCTGAGGCAGGAGGATCGGTGCGAGTTTGAGACCAGCCTGGGCTACAAAAGTGAGCTCAAGGCCAACCTCAACTGCATAGCGAGGCCCTGTCTCAAAAAAAAAAAAAAAAAAAAAGAGATACTTCACATGATTATAATTTTAAAAGGTAGACCACACCAGTTAAAGATATAAATTAGAATCTTGATATATTGCCCACATGATAGTAAAACAATACAACCACTTGTGAAACAGCTTGTCCATTCCTTAAATGGTTGGATATAATGTTTATGATCCCTTCTATCAGATTAGCCGCTTGGAAGTTGAGTTTAGGACTGGAGAGTAAGCAGTTGTTGTTGGAGGTACATAAAAAAACATTCAGTAAATCACTTTGGACTATTGGAGTTTTGTAACTAGCACACATTCTACAACCACTTAAGCTTCTCTTATCACTTATACAGAATGACATTTCCACGAATTATTCAAATTAATGGCATTTTATTCTGTCCTATAAGTTTCGTTAATGTATTTAGTACAGGGTCTCCCCAGTCAAATTGGACTTGTACAGATTCTCCCGTTTTCAGCTTCCCAAGAGCTGGGATTATAGGTGCACGCCACCATGCCCAGTCTCAATTGCAATCTCAGCACACCCTAGGGCGGGGCTGGCACCGCAGGCTGGGGATCAAATCCCTAGCCCTTGCATCTGCCTAAGCAAGCACCTTAATCTACTGAGATATCTGGCTGGCCTTTTTTGTTTTATAAAATTTTTAAAAATCACATGCAGGGACACAGGATCAGTTACATTCAGGGCAGTTACAAACGTAAGGTCAGGGTCTCCGTGTTCAAACTTCGCTGTGTCATTTAGCTAGTCGCTTGGCCTCTTTGTGCCTTGTTTCTGCCTCCATAGGATGGAAAAGTTATATCATCTGCTTCATAGATGTCAAATTCAGGCACTTACAATAGTGTCAAGTGCTATTTGCCTTATTTTATTGTCTCATCTTAGCTAAATATGCATGAGGCCTAGAATAACAAATTAATCTCAACAACTCAATGTCTTTTGTATGTACTACCTTGGGAATTCATGTTTGTAAAAGAACCCGACCATTGGAACATAGATAAATGAAGCTGGTACTTTCTTAGTAAAATTCTTTGAGTCTCTGACAATTGGGCCAAGGGATAGAATGCATAAGTAAATTTGAGAATCATTTTTTTAGGCAGGGAACAGCTTACAGATCCCATAGACTTTTTTCCAACTTTATTTGAAAAGACAGTTGTGTATCGGTCTGAAACATGCTTATATATCTCGCATTATGTGGGAAAGTTCATCTCTCATGTGAATCATTTGGAAAAGTTAGTGTCACTGTTCTTGTAATGGGACAAATGAATGAAAATAATTGCTTCTATTAGAATCTGTTTTTAGGAATTACATGTTAAAAATTTCCCTTCTATTATATTTAAGTGTGTTTTTTAGAGAAACAGGTACAGGTATGTTTACCTTATTAGCATTTCATTTTCAGTTCTGTTGAAACAAAATTCACAACTTGGCTGATGCATTTTAATATGGGCAAAGATTTCACTACCAATATGAACAGAGACATGAGTAGTAAGCATAAATGAAGAATAACCGACTCAGATAAGAGCCCTAGAACCTCACTGCACTGAGCCCCTCTGTTCCTTACAACGCAGTACACTTTAGGACAGAAGGACAACTCCTCAGGTATTCCCATCCTCCTTTTTACTTTATAAAGTTTACTTATACTGAATACTGGGCAGTCGTTGTTTATGCTGCAAGCTGGGAATACTACTTGTGGAAATGATATTGGCTTATAGGAAGATTCTATGTCCCTACTCCAAACTTTGTAAAGACTGGCATGTCCTGAAAAGGCCGTGCAAATAAAACAGTCAGGGATGGAGGCGTAGCAAGACCTGAGGTAGTGCTTTGCCTGAGAGGCAAGGAGATGCTCCAGTTAAGCCACGTAATGGGCCGGAGGTAGCACACAAGATCTGATCTACTGCTAATGGCTACCTGGTTGTCCTGAGAGGTGGGAGGGGCCACAGGCCTATGTCAGTTTCAGGCCCCTCCAAGGTGGCAGGTTGAGCGATACAGAGAGCAGTGATCTGAGTGGATCACAGCTGAGCCCTGTATACATGGAACAAGGCAAACCTGGGAAGTCGTGAAATGGAGAGAACAAGGGCTTCAGTTTACTCGAAAGAACGCCAGTTATCTATGGCTACCTTAGAAATGATGCTTTTAAAGAGCAAGCATCTCTAGCTTTGTGGACTGTCTAGATCAGGTTTTCAGACATTCCTTAGCTGAACGATTTTGCCTCAACCCTCAATGTCTCCCACAAAGCGGCAACCCAGGGACCAGCCTGATGCCTCATCTTTTGAGCATGTGTGCTTTCTGAAGGGGCTCTGCTTCGAAGTTTGTTCTTCTAGCTGCTCACCGTGGGCATCAGTGCCTTCACAGGAGTTCAGGCCCTGGTCGCTGACAGGCCTGAGAGGAAGCCAGACACTGCTCCAGAGAGGGAGGGTGACTGTCTTAGTTACTTTTCACTCGTTGCTGGGACAAATACCCGACACTCAAAATGAAGGAAAGAAAGGTTTATTTAGCTCACAGTTCGTGGAGGTTTCAGTCCATATTCGGCTGGCCCAAGGCTGAGTGGAGTAGGGTGAAGAGCATCCAGTTCATGGCAGCAGAAGAGCTGCAAAATGGTGGCAGAGGCAGCCAATCAATCAGGGCAGCAGAGCAGCAGCAACAGCTCCAGTCTATCTCTCTGTCACTCTTTATATTACATTCAGGCTCTCCGCCTTAGGATATCCGCCCTAGACCACACCCATAGTCTCAGCCTTACTCAGACTGATAATCCCATCAGTACTAAAACACAATCCCAGGGATCATGAATCAAGTCTCAGTTGATAGAAGCCATGCCCCATGATTGCATGAGGCTTTGGGGGGACAACTAGACATAAACCATAACAGTGACAGAAGTCAGTCTCAGTCTTTTTAAAATCCAATCTTGAAAGTGGCCTGCCTCACTTTGGCAAAACTCCTGCATATGGTGAGAAAAGAACTGCAGTTTGGTGGGAAGAGTGAGAGGGAGCGGAGCACAAGGGATGGAAGGAAGGTTCCTTTGCCATCTTAGGTGTGGCGGCCTGGGCCTGGGAATTAAATAACAACGCACCGATGGCTAAGATTAAAATGGCCTTCTACACATACAAGAAAAGAAGCAGAGGGCCTCACAGCAGTCAGGCCAGAGAGTCTACCTGCCATTTTAATAAATAGCAATAGATTATGGAGAAGTGAAACCAAAGGAGAAGAGGTTTGGACTTCTTAGGGTGGAAAATGCTAAGTAAATACGTGAGAGAAGCTAGGGAAGAAAAAGGCTAGTATGACTTCTTTGTGAGCTCATTCAGGGTGACTTCTTGACTCACTGAGACAAGACTGCTTTTCTCTTCCCTGGAATGGGAGAGGGGAAGGGCATGCCTTGGACCACAGAAATGTGTTACCCGCCTGAAGGAGATGGGTACCCTACTTTTAGGCAGTTCCCCAGAAGCTAGCTAAGGTAGCTTTGAGAGTATCTTCAAATGTCGGGGAAGGTTCAACACATATCTAGTTTATACCTTTAAAATGTGGACTAAGCTTAGACCTTGTAACGAAGTTTGCCATCCACCCTGAAGCTCTGACATGTCACACACACGCAGATAGTTCTAGCTGAGCACTCGTGACTCAGTTCAGGTCTGTAACGTATTGAACGTTACTGTCCAGCACGGTGCTGGAAACTTCAGCACATCCTTTCACGCAGTTTCCATTGGTCCAAAAGGTACTGCTCATGCTTCAGCCCCAAGGAAGTCACCCAAATCAAGTTATTTTAGTCAAAATAAGAGGTGGCATTTGCAGGATCGCAATTGGTCGTGTCATAGGGTTGCAAGAAGGGTCTTAGAGAAAGGGTTTTTATTATATATATTTTTTTGTTGTTGTTGTTTTGTTTTTAAGAAGTATGAAGCAGGGCACAGGAATTTGTTAACACTAGATCTCCCTTGATTTTATCATTCTCTGAGAGATTTTTATACAAGAAGTGCTGTGCCATGATCCATGAGCACCTCTGGTCTCAGACACAATATTGGTCACTTCCGGAGGAGGGCTCTTCTTGTAGCTCTAACAGAGAAACCCTGGCAAAGGACTGCAACTGGTCCTGGAGTTGCCCTAGGCTGCACTCAAGTTGGTACCTGTCCACCCCTAAAGATCAGAAGAAGGGGGCTAGCACTGAATGTAGGTCCTCAGCCTCCCAGCTTAGAAACGTTTTGTCCTGTATCCGACTATTTAGCAGAGTTGTCCCACTTGGTGTCAGCACTCAGAAAGCTGGTGGAAGGTTACTTCATAGTGAAAAGTCGTGTTCCCAGGCCTACTCTCGGAAGCCACCGGAACCCTTCCTCCACCAGCCTCTGATTCCATCCTCTGGGTCACTGCTTCCCAGGGTTTGGTCTGAATTATGCATGGAAGGGAAAAAGAAATGCAGTTTTATTAATAAAGTTTAGCAGAATACGGGGCCCGACGGGATGGCTCAGTGGTCTAA
Source organism: Myocastor coypus (assembly GCA_004027025.1). NCBI lineage: Eukaryota > Metazoa > Chordata > Mammalia > Rodentia > Myocastoridae > Myocastor > Myocastor coypus. Next base: position 9,275 of record PVJA010003687.1, read on the forward strand.
AGCGCCTGCTTGGGAAAGCTTGGGCGGCTGCAGGGACCATGGTTCCATCCCCGGCACCACATGCTGCGCCAGCCCTGCCCTTGGGGCAGGCTGAGCTGGCCTTAAAAAAAAAATGAGTGAATAAACAAACAAAGGTTCTGAAACAAGAAAAAAAATAAATAAAATTTAAAAATTCTTTAAAAAAAAGTTTAGCAGAGTAACCAAATAATGTAAGAATCTCTATGTATAATTCCATAGCAAGAGCTGTAATGTGAGTATGAGACCTAAGAAACCCGAATAGAGACTGTGTAGCACGGAGGAAAGTTGGTCTCTTTATCAAACCTTCCCAATTAATGTTTAATTATGGAACATTTTCAACTAGGGCCTCCAATGCTATTTTTCTGAGGAATCTCCCCCTCGACATCCAAGTGGCAGTGTCTGCCTACACTCCCGCTGTTGTTTAACATTTTCAACCAGGAACCCTATATACCCTTTTGGGAAGCAGAGCAGGGGTGTTAACAATAAAATAATTCAGTCTAACTCAGGACTTTGGGTTTTCTGCATCCACAACCCCTACACATTTGTTCAGAAGAGTGACTTAAATATGAAATGCATTTGGAAGAGTTAAAAAAATTTAAGATTTATTGAAAGTGTTAATGTTTAATTATTTAACCAAACTTACATGCCTATATCTATTAATCTAAACAGATTTGATGATGAAAATATGGAATACAACCATTGTTAAATTTTTGTTCTTGTTCTGAAATTCTGTAATATACGTACTCTTGCTTTGTTACTATTTTCTACCTTTATTTCTGCTATTTTTACTCTTTAAAATAAAATTTAAAAATAAAAATAAAAAATAAAATAAAATAATCCAGTAATTAGCCTAAAAGGGCAAATGAGCAAAAAACAAATCCAAATAATAAAGTCAAACTGCTTTTTACCTGGGCTCCATGGTGCATAATGACAAGGACCATAGCCATTTAGTAACTCCAAGAGTGGCCCCTGACAGCTAGCATTGTACACCATGGAGGAAGTACCACAAACCAATAGAAGAATGGATTTATTACTCAGTAAGTAATGCTAGAAATTAATAGTATGGTATGACGATACTTTTTAAGTGTTAGCTATTATTTATACTTACCGTATGTTTTCCCTTCACTATTCTGGCAGGACCATCTGGTATTAGGGTGGAAAATAGAAAATACAGCTAGAGGGGGGCTTGCCAGGTAGCACAGTTGGTTAAAGCACATGATTCAGCAAAATGTTTCAGGAACCAGGGATGGTGGTTGAATCCCCTCCTGTGCATAAAGCATGAGACCTGTGTTTAAGGTAGCCTCAGGTAGCAGGAGAGAGAGAGAGAGAGAGAGAGAGTGGCTTAACGTCCTGAGAGAAAGGAAAGAGCTCAGACAAAACAAAGCAGTTGGAGAAAAAGCAACCAGCCTCAACAAAATGTTGGAATTAGAACAAAGTGAGCTCGCAGAGGAATTCCAGGGTGAGTCAGGAATCTGAGTTTTTACAGGCTCTCCATGGGGATTTCTGCGCATGATGAAATTGGGGAGCTAGCGAGCTAGCTTCTGGTTTCCCACCAGCAGATCCCCCAAGGTCATCAGGACAGATTCTGCTGCAGGCCACTGGACCAGATTTGGCTAGATTAGGGGGTGGGGTGGTAGAAGGAAACCCGAGGAGCAGACATTGTTCTGAAGCTTCCTGCTTGATCATGATGACAAGTGAAAGCTGGAAACTTGTCCATTTCCTCCACTGTGACTGTTAGATGTTTCATCACTGTAAAACATGAGAAATAATTTTTTAGAATAGTATCCAAGGCTCTCTCCCCAATACATCCCATCCTCTTTCTACTCTACTAATTCTCTAAATATTCTGGAAAAAAATCAATGTGTGGGTGTGCTGGAGGATTGGTATCCTTGACGGTGGCTTGCAGAGTGTGGCCCCTGCACACCTGTTAATCCCGAGAGCTCTGAAGGACCCCCTCCATATGCTGGATAAGAAATTCAGGTAGCTAGGCTGGGCCAGCTGTCTGTATGCTAGTGACCCTTAAAGTGATTCATTGGATCCAGCCTAATTGCTGCTAATCAAAGGTTCTTTTAAAGAGAAATTAAAACTGCTGGTGCCCAGGCCCCCACCCCAGCTTTTGATTGAATCAGGATAGTATGTGGTTCCTTTCATAATGATATAGTACAATTTGAGGATCTCTAGGGCTTTAGAGACTTTTACCTGTCCTAACGAGAACTGTCTTTGTAAACTAAAAGTGAAGAAAACAAAGAAAAGATATGCATGTGTCTGTGTTTTTAAATGCAGGGACAATATAGAATTTTAAGAACAGGAAATCTCAAGTGTCAAGCATAAGATTTTTTTAGCAATGCTTATAACAACGTTGGCCAATACCTATATTTGTGTTTCTGTTAATCAGCAATACTTCTAGGGAGATAGCTCAGTAGAATAAACGCTTGCTTGGCAAGCACAAGGACCTAAGTTCAATCCCCAGTTCCACAAAATAACAAAAAACAAAAAAACCCAGCACTCAATCTCTAGGAGACTAAAAAGTCCCTGACTATAGTTGTACTTTTAGAATTTGATATTGAAAATATTACATGAAGATAAGGCAACATATTTGGTAATATTCTAAATGAACATATATTTTATTCTTCACCTACATACTTTTGACAAATACTAATGTATATAGAACTGCTACTTTTTCAGAAAATGTATAGAGTTTATATAAACTCTTTTAATGTTAGGAGGCCAAAGGCCCATACTCTGCTTACCAGGAAGAGTTCATATATTTTTTAATCTTAAAATAGATAGCATATTCCTATGATTTATAAGCTATATCAATTCTTCCATAAGGCCTAAATTGATAAAGCCCTTCCAGAAGGCTTAAAACCCACTAATAAGCTAAACTGCGGTCAACACAGCCCATTCTAATTCTTTACAAATTAACCATTCACTTATAACAACTCTTGTATCTCCTAAGGATTATAATATTAAATTTATTTCACATTTCTGTTACACTAAAAATAAAGCACTGTATATATATGTCTTTGCATAATTAAAGAAAAATTTATTTAACTATAACTCTATTCTTTCCAGATATAATGTTTGAAATTTACTCAATTTTAAGTCAAATGTCACAATTTCCATCTTCTTTTTCTCCCTCTTTTCCTCCTCTTTCCCCTCCTGTTTTCCTTCCTTTCTTTTTTTTAATTTTTTTCTTGTTT
>PVJA010003687.1:12595-92770 GCA_004027025.1 Myocastor coypus
TTTTTTTTTTTTTTTTTTTGGGTGGTACCAGGGTTCAAACTCACGACCTTGCATTTGCCAGGCAGGCACTTGTGCCACAGAGCTATCTCCCCAGCCCCCCTTCCTTTCTTTCTTACTTCCATCTTCCTTTTTTCCTTCTTTTAAGCTATATTTATTGAGCCAATTGTGGTGTTACAGGCCAGCATTCAGAAGGCTGAGGCAGAGAAGCACTGCAAGTTTGAGACCAGCTAGGCTGCATCATGAATTCAAACCCAACCTGAGCAATAAAGTGAGGCCAAGTCTCAAAGAAACAAAACACAAATAAAATATAATTCTTAAAGTCTACCTAAGATTAGGCTCAATTTTAAACTGGATATTTTTCTAATAAATTAAATACAGTTAATTTAATAATTCAAGTTTAATTGGGTATTTTTCTAATGATTTAAACTTCTAAGTGACATGAGTTTTGTGTCACCTCATTAAATATCTTCTAAATTAGTTGTGCCTGACATTAAACAGATACAACTCTTGTTTTTACTGAGGTTTGTTGAAATATGGAGTGAATTTCCATAAATACCCAATTGTTTCTACTTTAGGTAATGTGAGTGGATGTTATAAATATACTTGCTCTTAAACTAACCTGGAGATTGAGCTAAAAAAAATTATACTGGATTCCATTCAAGAAATGGACGAAAGGGATAACATTTGCCTAGTAGTGTGGACTTTTCCTTCTAGGCAGTCTCTGGTCTAAGGGTCAGTGCTGTTGGTACAAGGCCTGACGGCTATTGGTCTGTGTGTACACTTGATCTTAGCCGAAAGACCGAGATGCGATGCTATTGGTCTGTATCTGTGCCTTGTACCTGAGTCTTCAGAGACAGCCTGGGGTACTTGAGCAAGGAGACATGGAAACAGCTGGGCCGGAAGTAAGTACTCACTGTGCTCAGAGACATGAGCCCAGGCCGCCTTCGCCATTGGTGAGTAGGGTAAAAGTTTGTCTTCTTGTGTGCCTGCTTTTTATCCTTGAAAACTCAGGTTAACGATCAACCACCTGAGAGTTTCATCATAGCGCTGCAGTCCTTGCTCCTGGTTTCTGTTCTGGTACTTTTCCTATAATTCCAGAAATCCATTTACTGCAGCACTTAAGACACGTCCTTGGAATGATCCTGTATATGTCTGTTCCTCTCACCATCCATGCACTTCTCACTGCCCATGGGCGGTGACTTCTGTCCTTGGACTGGAGAAGGATCCTATCATTGCTGCAGAAGCCGGCCACATATCTAGGCCTGAGGAGAGAACGTGCAAAGTCGTGTTGCTGACCGATTCCATGGCAGGGAGGCTGTCCGCAATTACAGCCTTCTTCACACTTAGTTACGGCTCTTGAAATCAGCAATATAGATACTTATAATTTTCTGGGCATACTGTATGATCTCATGCACCTCTCTGCCTCTAAGTTTTTCAATTTTCTCAGCATGCCCTTTGGAAAGAGGAGCACTCACAAAACCCTATCAGCTTTCCAAGGCTCAGTCTACGCCTTTCCTTCTTCAAGAAAACCCTGACGTGGGTCTCCACCCTTTATCCTCTCCAAGTGGAACTGGATGCCCCTCCCTTGTGCTCCCGCTGCACCTTCTGTTGTAACTCACTGGTCAGTTGGGTCTATACTCTCTATTTCTCCTAGAAAAGAAATAAGGATTCACGTCCACTGCAAACCTGGTGTTCAGTAGTTAGATGCATCTCGATGTCCACACACTCACATCCCCAAGCTGGAAGTTTGCTGAAATCTGTTGTTTTTGCTTCAGCTATTTATTCCAGCTACTTGGTAATGTAGTAACTAGGACTTAAATGAATTGCATGAGTATAAAAAGAATCAATTTCTACAAAAATGAAGAGATACTTTGGAAAGATAAGCTGCTAAAAACTGTACTGTTAGATCAGTTGTAGGCAAGACAAGACTTGTTTCTCAGATTGTTTCTGAAGCACCTGTAATCTCTAATTCCACTTTATAAAACTTATTGAAGATATATAATGCAAGTGATTTGTGAAACTCCTATCAGTAGACACACTGGAAACCCTCATCCCAATATTAAAATCTTAGTTAAGTGTATGCATTTTAAGTAAAAGTAAAAAGTCTTAGGAATGCATATATCATTTTTAGCTGTCCCAATCATGTATTATACTGAAATGATGGGGTAGAGTCTGTTTCCTTCATGAAGACAGGCACCATGTCCTGCTTGTCTTGGTGCAGCTTGTATGTGAGAAGAAGGTTTGGATCCTACAGAACTTTTTAAAGTGCTTCTTTGCTCAAAGGAATGCTGCACTTTAAAAAAAAAAAAAATGGCCAGTTCAGCCTGCCCTGGGGGTGGGGCATGTAGTGCTGGGCATCGAACCACAGTCCCTGTGGCCGCCTAAGCTTTCCTAAGCAGGTGCTTTAGACCACTGAGCCATCCTGCCTGCCCCTGCGCATTTTTTTACAAGAAGTTTTGACAATTAGATGTCTCCTGGCATTTATGCATTTCAACCACTAAGGGGCAATGTAGCTGCATTCCTTTGTAAGACCATTCAGGGGTGGCTGCCTCCACTGAAAAGTCATGAAGCCCCCCCCAAAAAAAAAAAGCATGGGAGACCCTGTGAACTAAATTTCTCCCCATAATGGCATTCTTTGTATATGTTTTCCCTATTTATTTGGATGAGTTGATTAATTCCAATTTTTCTAAAGAATACAAGAATCAATTAGTAAGCACCACCTTTTTATTTATTTATTTATTTATTTATTTTTAGCACCACCTTTTTAAATTATTCAAGCCAAACCAGTTTCTGGAGAGAAGAAAAAAAAAATGTAGGGGGAAACCCAACCCGCATGTGAAGGTTGTGAGCAACACGAAAGATTATGAGTGGACATAATGGAGTCCACGGTGTCCAGCTCCCGTGTCTGGGAGGGTGCACTGGTGGAAGTCACAGAGAAAGAGCAGGTGTGAAGAGAGAATCCTCAACTCTACTCCTCCACATGCCTGTGCCCACACCACAGTCCCCTGTGCCCACACCATGAGTTAAGCTTTTAGTTGCTTGTATCTCTTAGCAATAATGATCTATCAGAGGGTCGTGAGATTTAAAAAAAAAAAAAAAATGAAGTCAATGCCTTTTAAGAGGAACCTAGCTGAACATAGTGATGCTTGCCTGTAATTCCTGGGAAGTTTTTTTTTTTTTTTTAAACTTTCAAGGGTAAGTTACCCTGCTGAATTATGACTAAACTAATGATCTGTAATGTTAAGGGTCATGAACAACCTAACTTGAATAGGAAGAAACTGAGATTTCCAAACTGAGACCTCTAATCGTTCGAATCTTTGCACTTGAATAAAAAAAAAAAATCTGTTCCAAAGTGCAAATTTGAAAAAAAAAAATAAAACAAAATAAATAATCTATTCTATATTCATCATGGAGTCTTTTCTTTTTATGGCTGGTGGATGGCTCAGCCTGCCCTGGGGTGGGGCTAGTACAACATGTGGTGCCAGGGATCAAACCAGGTTCCTGTGGTAGCCTAAGTTTGCTTCAGCAGGTACTTCAGACCACTGAGCCATTTCGCCAGCCTGCTCATCATGGAGTATTAAAGGAATGACAGGCTGAGTAGGAGTATTCAGAGAGCACTGGGCAGCTGGCTGGCCTAGCTACTGAGCACAGTCCATTACTTCCCTTCCCGAGTACTGGTTTTATTTTGCTAATATGGAAGCAACAGGGATATGGAAATCAGGCAAATGGCCTCAAGCCCTTTCCCAGGACTAAATCACTATGTGTTTCTTTTCCAGGAAACAGCTTTTAGGGATGTGCCCTCAAGCTTCTTCTGTTTCTAGAAAGGAGCTAGTTTGTTTGTTTGTTTAAAGACACAATACAAACAAAATACTTCATGGAAACTGCATGATTTCTCAATCAGTACTTAATTTATGCTCTTTTAGGGCAGGATTTGGCAAGGCTCAAGATACAATTGGAACTAATGTAAGATCTTTTCTAGCCAAAAGAACAGGATGTTGCCCTATAAAACTTCCCATCAATTCAAAGTGTGCCTGTCTGTGCAGAACAGAAAGGCAGTCTTTGGGCCCCAGCCTCTTACCTGGAGAGGGAGCAACTGCAAAATGAGTAAGTGAAGAGGCTGACCTCTCAGGACTGCAGACATGCTGGCTGGCTTTTAAGGTTTTTGTCTCCTAATTTATTTTTCTTTCCCACCTTCCCATGGAGAAGGGAAGTCTATGACTACTCAGATCTTCAGATGTCTGTCTGGAAAACTGGCAGTCCTCCAGAAATACAGTGAGTTATGAAAGAAAAATTCTATCCTTCACATCCTTAAAATATAAGTTCTCTAGCCTTTTCACAGCAAAAAGACTGGTGTTAGAATATTTGGGGCCCTGTGTGTCTTCTTGGGTTTTGTGCCGCTAGTATCACATTGATCTGTTTGTGGCAAGGAATTCAGGCTTAAAGGACATGAAACCCTGTGGCTGTCCCCACGGTGCTGTGGCTGTAGTTGCTCCTTGCCTCTGCTGGCCTTTTGTGGGATGCCTCACACTAGTAGAACCGAGTGGCACCCTCCTTAACAACTGTGCTCTCCTGTTTTGTCTCCACAGGGCCCAGGCCAGTTAACGAAAGCCCTGTACTACTTACTCTAGGAGGATGTTTAGGGACAGACTGACCGAGTTTCTGAGCTGCCACTGGCCATGGCTGAGCCTAGCCTGGGCTTTTGGACTGGAGAAGAGGTGCGATGTCTCCCCGGATGGTCTGTCTGTGCATCAGCTGAAAAGCAGTGAGTGAGTGCAGGTAAACCTTCTGGCAGGACGCCTGGGGCAGAGGGCGTAGGAAGCCAAGAGCTGGCAGCTTCCTTATCACAGTGCTCGGTGATGCCAGTGTACAAAGTCTGCACTCTGGAGGCTGGCAGCCCCGGCCCGAATCCCCTGGCTAGAGTAGAATCTTGAGGAAGCTAGACCCCCTCTGTTGGCCTATCTGTAACCTGGCTCGCTGCCCGGCCAGAGCCAGGATAGGGACCCCTGGATAAAGACGACAGAGCCCCAAAGAGCCCACGGTCAGGGCCCATGAAAGCGCTTTTAAACACACCACTGAAAATGAGGCCGAGCTGCGTGCGCCTCGGAGTGCCCCGGGGTCCTGGCCGCCCCTGGCGACCTCAAGCATCCCTGCCCTCCGCGGGCCACCTCCCCGGCCCCGCAGGCCTCGGGTTGGAGCGCGCAGGCGGGTCGAGGACGCCCGGGACCCTCGGGGTGCCAGGGCGGAAGTGGGTCAGACACCGCCCGCTGCCAGGCTGGCCGGGTCCCCGGGGCTGGGCGCTGCGGGCGGACGGGGCGGGAGGAGCGGGAGGAGCGGGAGGAGCGGGAGGAGCGCGAGGAGGAGGGAAGGGGCTGGTCCAGGGAAGTGCGACGTGTCTGCGAGCCCTCTTATACCTCCTCCGGGGCCGGGCCGCCGCCGCCGACCGCGCCGCCGCCTTGCGAGCGACCTTCGCCTGCGTCCCGCGCTCCGGGCCCGCGCTCCCAGCCCGCCGAAGCATGTCGGGGGTCCAGAAGCCGAGGACGGTAGGCTCGCGGCGCCGCCCGCCCGGACCCCGCGCCCCGCGCCCCGCGCCCCGGCCGGGTCTCTCCCCGAGCCGCCGGCGGCGAGGCCGGGCCGGGCGCCCTGCGCGCACCCCCAGCTCCCGCCCGGAGGACCGGCCGGGCCGCCCAGTCCCGGGCTCGGCGGGCGCCGCGCACGAGAAACTCCCGCTCGGTGCCGAGAGGCGCCCGGAGCCGCCGCCGCCGCCGCCGCTTTCTCCCCGACCTCGGCGCGGGCGGCACGAGTCGTTGGCTGGGCTGACTCTGGGCGCGGGGCTCCGACCGCCGACCCTTCTCGGAGGGTAGTTCAGTAACAAGCTTGCAGAGAAGAAACTGCTACCGGCTGAGGGAAAGGGCACGTCTGCGCCGGTGGGAGCTGAGCCTGGAGCCCGAGTCCGCGCCCTACGGCGTCGGGCGGCACCTCGAACTCAGTCCTGAGCCTACGTGGCTCAGTTTGGTGAATTGAGGCGAAGGGGTGCTTCCTGCAGGTACAGTTTTTTCCAGAATGGATCTGAGACGTCTTCTTTTCATGGAAATAGGAGGGTGTATCCAAAACGATCCTTCCCTTTATAGCGACGCTCCGTCTTACAAATTTTGCATCCTTAGAAACGGTAGCACCTCAGTAAGGGTGGAGAGCATGGCCGCGGTGATCACGGAAGGAGACTCACAGCCAGTCTCATGTCTTGATTAGAATAATCTCATGAGCTAGTCTTGCTGCCGAGCGTTCATCTTAAACCATCCCGCTGCAAGCCTTGGATGATTGTGGTGGTTTCTAAAAGGGAAGCTGTCCCTCAAATACCACCTGGCACATAGTAGGCACTCAACAAAAGTTTATATAATGTTCTTATATAAGGTGTATCATGCAACTATCTTTGAGGTGTACAACAGTACCTTTAGTGAGCCTGAACGCTGCCCCAAAGGTAGGCAGAGAGTAGAGGTGCCCTGCGGAGGCTAGAAGTGTGGGCCCAGTGGCAGGGGACTGGCTGCCTCTTACAGGGGTTTCTCGAGTTGGAGCAGTTCTCATAATATCCTTTTAAGACATTAAGTGACGAGCACTTGTATTCCTATTTTATGATAGTCCCTTTTGTGGGATCCTAGCAGGGGTCTTCTAAGTGCCAAGCTTGCATAGTACTCACTTGCTACAGCTACTCACTTACTAGAGCTATGTTCTCATCTTCCTGCTTGAATCAAGAATTCCTGCTGGCCAGCAAGGTGGCGCAAGCCTGTAATCCCTGCACTCAGGAGGCTGAGGCAGGAGGATTGCCTTAGCCCAGCCTGAATTATATTCTGAGACTCTGTCTCAAAGACACCAAAAAAGAAAGAAAAATTCCTTCTGGATCTGTTGGGACTTTTATCAACCGCTGGTCAGAAAGGGCTGAATGGGGGCCAGCCAGATAGCTCAGCGGACTAAAGTACCTGTTTAGGCAGGCACAGCAACTGGGATTCAATCCCCTGCATGGCATGCTGGCCCCACCCCTGGGGCTAGGCGTGGTGGCACGCACCTGTAATCCCAGCTCTTGGGAGACCGAAAACAGAAAAATCACTATGAGTCCAATCTGTGTAGACCCTACATTAAATACCAAAAGGAGGGGAGGGGCTGAATGGGCCCTTACAGTTAGAAGAGCCTGTGGAGGTGTGAGGCTGAGGACAGGGCTTCACACAGCCCTGTGGAGACTGCCTAGTCATGAGTGAGGAATTTGATGACCAGAATTTGGATTTTGTGTGCACACATTTTGAATATCCTGGAAGGGGCCTGTATAGGACTGAATGAATATTAGAAACTGTTGATAGAAAGAAGACTTCAGAAATTTTATTTAGCCAAGTTAAGATCCAGCTATCAACTTGACTCCGCAAACGGGCCGATAGGTATTGTTGATCCTATTTGCAGCAAGCCAGCTGTATATGGGCATGAAACCTCTCAGGCTTTAAATGTCAAGTGAGCATGTGTTTTGAAATTTGGCTCTTCAAAAGCTGCGCATACCTGAGACCTCTGAGTTAATCAAATTATTTGAAAAGTAAGTCTTACTCATGTCAGAAGCCAACCCCGGAATGGGGCTGGGCTGATCTTACTAGGAACCTGCAATATGACATTGTTTTCTACGCTATCAGTCGCAACAGTCACCTCCCACAGCAGCCACCTACTGACTAGGTGTTTGTTGAGCCCTGCTTTGTGTCAGATGGTGACAAGCTGAGTCCCTATTGTGATCACCTGGGTGGGAGGCCCAGGTTGATAATCAGTACAGATCCATGGCTGTGAGCAAGTTTTTGTCACCAGCAAGTGGCCTTTCATTTCAGACCACTCTAGTGTGAGTAAGTTTGTGGTTAAGTCGAAGAGTATCAGATGCTTTTCTCATAACTGGAAAAAATGATATGTTCTTCTTAAAAAGGTAGTCCATTTCTTCTGTGCTAGATGTCCTTGCCATGGAAACTAAAGAAATGCTTAGCAGTCGCATTGCTTCCTCCCACCCTGACCTACCTCAAACCCCGTCACCTAGACAGCCAGAGGAGCAGCAGAGGTGTGCTGCCTCCACAGGGCTGGGGAGAAGGGAAGGTGGCACTCAGGCCTTTCTTCTTCAGCATTTCCTGGATCCACAGTCATTAAGGCCAGTACAGATAATGTTGTTAGGGTCTGGAAACAGCCAGCTGAAAATTTACATTATTCTCCAGGATCAAGCAAATCCGTGTTGGAAAAGAATGAAGGGGTTTAAAACCTTTACCTGCATTTTCCTTATTATTTAAAGTCTGTACAATACTACATTATTTTCATTGAAGTGTCTCCTTTTAAAGTTACTTGAGGGTTGGGGAGATAGCTGAGCAACTTAAGTGCCTGCCTGGCAAGCACAAGGTCCTGAGTTCAATCCTCAGTACTCCTCAAAAAAACCTAGCTATTTGGAAGTAAACCTGGATTTCTAGATGAGAAGTCTTTGGAAGAAGGAGAAGCAAGCACTTCCCAGAACCAGGCATCGAGCATACTGGCTTACACTTCATCCCCACAGAAGCTCCCATCTCAGAAACCTCGGCCTGGGCTGAGGTCATAGCTCCCTGCCAGGACATTTGCCTAGCATACATGAGGCCCTGGATTCAACTCCAACACTGCAAATAAAACAATATAAAAAACTGAGCTTCATCTCCAGGAGAGGAGAAATGCCAAGGAAGGGGCACAATTTAAATCCAAGCCTGGCCAACATCAAAGCGCCTGCTCCTCTGAACCTCTGTACCCGGATGTAACTTCTCTGGCCTCTTGCTTCCTCATCTATAAAATGGAGTAATAATGGCCTTAGTTATTGTTACACTATACTCTTGTGGTTTGGCATCCTTCCGAAGAAAGCACCAGTCAAGCCGCTCCAAAGGTTCAGTAAATGACAACTTCCAGGATATTTAATAAGGGGCAACTAATGCAAACATGTAGATGTGACAGTTGCAGTCCTTGCTGTGAAAAGCTGGGTAGAAGACAATAGGGGTGATAACTAGAACACATGCAACTGAGTAACCTAAATATTGAGTTGGTACATTTCTGCCCACAGCTTTAAGAAAGGCAGTCTGTGTATCAGTCAGTGTTGGCCCGACTTCTGTCCACCCTGCTTGTGCCTCAGCTGTTTCAGAACTATTTCACGCCTTAAAAAATCAATGTTTCTCAATTTGTGCTGTGATTCCTAATAATAGATAGGTCTGTTTGGACTTTAGTACAGTTAGAGATAAATGTGGTTAGGTGGCAGTGCTGCATAGCTGTAATCCCAGCACGCTGGGAGGCCAACACAGGGGGATCTCAAGTTTGAGGCCAGCCTGACGACTTGGTAATTTATCAAGACCCTGTGCTAAAATGAGAAGTAGAATAGGGTTGGGGATGTAGTTCAATGCAAAGGCTGAGCGTTCAATTTCCAGTATCATACTCCTCCCTGGAAAAGATAACTGTAGCTAGCCTTGAACTTTTTGTCTCTCTGACATAGCTGTCTTTGTCTTTTATCAGTTTTCTATTGATACACATGGTCTTATAGTTTGCCAAGGGCATAATCAATCTTAGCCCAACCAGGAAGCCTTTAGAAAATGAGCATCTAAGAAGGAATCAATATAGGCATTCCTCACTTAATGGCTTAGTCAGTAAGTCCTACTACAAGGTTGCTAAATGAAGAATTGTACCTCATATGTACATTACAGCATTCAGAACAAAGAAGTGGTCAAGGGAAATTCCATTTGATGACTTTGCTTTTATGTGCATAACTCTTCATTCAATACTGTAATGTGTAGCAACATAAGACTACAATACTCCACCATACATTACAACCAGCAAAAAATACAATGTTGTGTAAATAAGGTTTACTGTACAAAAAAAAAAAAAAAAAAAAAAAAAAAAGACCCTGCGGCTCAATAATGAGATGTATAGAGCTGTACAAAAAGAAACAGATTGTGTGTGTGTGTGTGTGTGTGTGTGTATGTGTGTGTGTGTGTGTGTGTGTGTGCGTGCATATGTTTTAGAGAGGGGCCTATGGGGTGTTCAGGGTCTCACAACTATATCAGACTCATAGCGATCGCCTGTTCACTGCCTCCTAAGAGTGATTACAGCCAAGTGCCACCACATCGATTTCAATTGCCATCTCAGTGCTCTCTGGGGGCAGGGCCAGCATGGCAGGCCCAGGGATCGAGCCCCCTGCCCCTGTGCCTGCTTGCAGGTGCTTTAATCTGCTGAGCTATTTGCCTAGCTCTAAGAGACAGGTTTTAAGTCTGAGTAGTGGGTCCTAATTCTGAACTGTGTGCCCCAGTTGTAAGTCCGGGTGTTACTAAATGTGTACATCATAAAACAAAGGATGTCTGTAATGTCAATCTCAGTCCTGAAAGACCGTGTTTATTTCAGAAACCACCACTAAATAGCAGTGCACATGCATTAGTCTCTGTCTTAGGAAAGCTCAGAGGGCAAAAATAAACATAAGCATAATGGTAGCTCACCTGGCTTTTTAGCCTCTGGGTGATCTTTTCATGTTTCAGCTTAAAGAGTTCCTGCCCTAAAAAGTGGCACAGAGTATGTACTAGATAAATATTTGTTGAAGAAATGAATGAATGGCTCCAGAAGTTATTAAAGCATGAGTTTGTTCTTATACTATATTTTTACTAGCTTCTCTACTCTCCCTTTTGTCTGTCTGTTCTTGCATGCTTTGTTATTTTTGATGAAAAGTTACTTTCAGAGATTCTCTGAAGCTTAGGACGGTGTGTGTGTGTGTGTGTGTGTGTGTGTGTGTATGTGTGTGTGTGTGTGTGTGTGCGTGCATATGTTTTAGAGAGGGGCCTATGGGGTGTTCAGGGTCTCTATATTTTTACTAGCTTTCCTTTGCTTGTGCCAGGAACAACTTGGATTTAAGTTTGCCACTTCGTTCAGACCACCCAGATGGTGTGCATTTGGGCTACCATCTTCCAACTAGATTATGGATACCCAAGGGCCTCCCCTTCCTTGGCATTAGCTTATATGTGAAGGTGGCTGTCCTTGGGATGTCTGAGCAGGAGGTGGATTGTTCTACTTTACCCTTATTTTAGGGGTGTGTCTCTGAACAGCTCAGCTTCATACGAGGAAGGTATTTCAAATTTTTCTCCATTTAACTGAGGGCTTTGGTCTGATTTCTGTTCCATTTCTAACAGCTGAAATCCATTCGGACATGCTCCTACCCACAAGTAGGGCCCCAAGATGGTAAAAGTGTCTGTCTGCTTTCTCCCCGCTCTGGATTTCACTTTGCCCCAGAATCTGGCCTGGCACTTCCTTTCTATTTGCTTGTTGAGGTAAGATTATTGTGGGTCATAATCAGCATTTTAGTGATTTTTCAGAGGAAGGAAGAGTCGGAATGCCCAAAACCATCACTGCTGAAGTACAAACCTCAGCCTTTTCAACATTCCTGTGCATCACTAAGGTTTCATGTCACTCCTGTACCTTTCTCATTCCTGCACAGGGAGGACTGAGCAAATGAGTGTCTTAGTTACTTTTTACTCGTTTCTGGGACAAATACCCAACACTCAAAATGAAGGAAGGAAAGGTTTATTTTGCTCACAGTTTATAGAGGTTTCAGTCCATATTCGGCTGTCCCAAGGCTGAGTGGAGCAGGGCAGAGAGCATCCAGTTCATGGCAGCAGAAGAGCAGCAAAATGGTGGCAGAGGCAGCCAATCAATCAGGGCAGCAGAGCAGCAGCAACAGCTCGAGTCTGTCTCTCTGTCTCTCTTTATATTACTTTCAGCCTTTCCGCCTTAGCCCCCACCTTAGGCTACACCCATAATCCCAGAAGTTCTTCAACCCATAATCCCATCAGTACTAGAACCCATAATCCCAGGGATCATGGATCAAGTCTCAAACTCTAGAAGTCTCCGCCCAATGACTACATGAGGCTTTGGGGGGACAACTAGACATAAACCATAACAAATGAGTTTGAGTCAGGCAATGAGAAATACGTAATTCATCCTATTTCCTCTTACAAGTGGTCTGAGGGAGGACGGGCTCTTTCCTCGTCGTGGCGGCCTGGCCTGTGTGCATGCCCTCAGATCCACGCACTGTCCTGCCTGGTCCTCAGTGTGGCTCTAGGCTGGCGCATCCCGGCTGGAGGCCTCTTTGGTTCCCACATTTCCATTTGCTGCTCTGAGCCTCTCCTGCTCTCCTGGGTACCCTGAGGTCGCCAAGATGCTTCACCAGGACTCTGGGAGTCTGAGAAAAGCTGATAAGCCAGTTAAGGCCCTAGATGTTTGTCCACTGCTCCCAGTAGTGTGGGAACCAGCTCTTGCTGTGGGGTGACCCTGATGGGACTTGGAGGAGCTCTGGAAATGGCTGAAGTCCACCTGGGCCTCTTCTCTGAGATCAGAAGAGCACACTGGGTATTCACTCACTCTTCCCAGCCTCAGCACTCTTCTATCTCAGACTCTTTTTGCTCCTTTCTTTCTTTCTTTCTTTGCTTTCTTTCTTTCTTTCTTTCTTTCTTTCTTTCTTTCTTTTTTTCTTTCTTTCTTTCTTTCTTTTCCTTGCTTCCTTCCTTCCTTTGTTCCTTTCTTTCTTCCTTCCTTTCTTTTATGGCTGGCTCAGTCTGCCCTGGGGGTGGGGCTGGAGCAACATGTGGTGCCGGGGATGGAACATCAGTCCCTGCGCTTGCCTAAGCAGGTGCTTTAGACTGCTGAGGTACCTCGCTGGCCCCTGTGCTTCTTTCTTAATAAAGAAAATAAAGTTTTCCTACTAATTAGTTAATCAAGCATAAACATTGGACTTGGCTTTCTTCTTTTCTCTGTCTTTTGATCATCATCATCAAAAAAAAAAAAAAAAAATCAAAGGGCCAGCAAGATAGCTCAGTGGATTAAATGCCTGTTCAGGCAAGTGCAGGGACCAGGGTTCGATCCTCTCCCATCCCACCCCTGGGCACTCTGAACCAGCCACCAAGACCTAGTGTGATGGAGCACACCTATAATTCTAGTGCTGAGGAGGCTGAAAACTGGAGGATCACTATGAATCCGAACTGCATAGTGAGACCCTGTACCAAACACATTAAAAAAAAAAAATGCAGTTTAGAGTAAATTGGTACAAAAGACAAGAAGAATTTTTTTCTCTCTCTGTAAAAGTGCAATGAATTAAAAGTTGAAATATGACTTGGCCACTGATGACACTTGGTGTGCAATGCATGATTCTCGTTATTTAGCTGGTGTGACCTCTCTAGGTCTTATCAGCAACTCCACATTTTAAATTTATTCTGGAAGTTGATTTTGCTATGACTGGTATTGTGGAACCATGACAAACCCAATATATATAGTATCAAACATTAACTTTCAGCAATAAAAGTATACAGTCTGTGGTCTTTTGCATGTGTGTGTGTGTTTGTGTGTGTGTGTTTCCAAGGATTGAAACTAGACAGTCAGTACACTACTGACCTGCATCCTCGGCTGCTTTGATCTGTTATAAAATTTTTCTCCAACAGCTATACTGATGTATTGTATCAAATATTGCATCATTGGTAATGTTCATTTCTAGCCCAAATTAATATTTGCTCTCAGTATCTTCTTAATATCTCCTTTACATGTTTTACTATAAATTGATGATTTTTATCCATGCAACATCAATGCCCAGTCTAATAATACTGTAATTACTTTATCTTTAACTTACGCCCATTCGATGCTTTTAAAATGATGTGTAGGCTTTAGTGACTTCAAACACTTACGGTAAATTGAAAGGTTTCGTCTTGGTGTGCCCACCTACACTTTTCCTCATCACTAATTCACGGACAGCTCCTGCCTTCGCAACTTCCTGCAGAACTGGCAATTTAACAACTTAGCCATGATTTTCATTTCCATTTTTTATCTAATGTTAGAAACCCGAATTAACTTTTTGATCCCCTGCAGGCGATTCCACTGCATGTTTTGCTTCTTTGTTTGCTTGTTTTAATTTCAAGAGCCTCAAAGATCTTCTCTCATTTTAGTTCTTGTCAAAATCTTCATTTATGTCACTGAGCAAATATTTATTAAATGACCAGACCAGGTCAGTCAGACATCTGACTCTAGCTATTGAAGCCTCATGCTCTATTCTTTACCTATAGATTTTAGTTCAATCAAGCTAACTCTGTTCTTAAACACAGCAGTTAGTTTCTCCAGATAAAATGCTCTATCCACATCCTTTCTATTCCGTTAACCTTCTGCTAGGTAAGTCTTACGGTGGCCTTTAGCCAAAAGCAATAGCGTTTCCAACAGACTTGTCTTAAACATTAAATCTTTTTTCCCCGCTAAGTTAACTTTTAAAAGCTATTTACTTTTTATTCAGCCTTCCTCACTCTAAAAATCTATGGGTATGTTTTAAGGAATCCTGGCTCTTCACTTCTGTAAGGATAGCTAAGTGCCACCTCTTTAAGCTCTTTGTGTTATACATGTCATAAGGTGTGTGAGAGCCTCGGGGGCTCCGTGGCTGTCCTCCTAGCCAACTGCTTGACACCCTGTGCATGAGGCTGGCACTCAGATCAGCCAGCCACGCATCTGGTGTCTTCTCTGTCAGAAAACGGCCCTTCCTATTCCTACAGCTTTTTTTCTTTTTTTTTTATTTGCAAGGAAATATATTTTTTATAAATTAGACTAACAGCCCCTCACAACTGATTTATCAGTGTTATCACATTACACCAGGACTTGTTAGTGCTTTGTTCCAGCAATTGGAGTTAGAAATACAAACCAATGCACAGTACTTGAAAGATGTAGTTGTGCAGTTTCAAAACAATAGGCCTGTTTCTCTTCAGAAAATTCCACCCCTTTCTCCTTCATTTTACTCCTCCTTCAGTCATCTCAAATTGTTTAATCGAGAGAGAGAGACAGAGACAGAGACTGAGAGAGACAGAGAGACAGAGAAAGAGCAATGGCTACGTAGTGTACGATGTACATAAAGCCTTATTAGGCAGGTCTGGTTGTGGCAGTGGCAGTGGCACTGCCTGAGGTCAAGCACTTGGAAGGCTGAAGCAGGAGAATTGCTACAATGTCAAGGTCAGCCTGGACTGCATAGTGAGTTTGAAAGCAATCTGAACTACATAGTGAGGCCTTGTTTCAAAAAATAAAAACAATCTGAATACATTTAGTCACGCATTAAAGGCTCACTTGATTTTATCCCCAAATCCACCTACTTCAATTTCTTAAAATTCTGAAGCATCCAAAAGTTGACTCCAGTAATTGTATAGTCCTCCTAGGTAAATCTACCTGATTTGCTGAGTCCTCCTAGAGTATCTTTAGACTGTCTTTTCCAGTCACAGGGAATAATTTAACTCTTATCCCAGTGGGACACCATTAGAGAAATGTTTTGTTTTGGGTAGTTACTGAGAAAAAGGGAGAGACAGAGAGACAGAGAGAGAGAGAGAGAGAGAGAGAGAGAGAGAGATATTTTGCATTCATCCCTTGGGTTTAAATTAGCCATATAGATAAGAAAAGATATATATAAAATCTAAATACTAGGCTGGGCATGGTGGCACACACCTGTAATCCCAGCACTGGTGGGGCTGAAAACAGGAGAATCACTATGAGTCTGAGCTGTGTAGTGAGACTCTGTACCAAATACATTTAAAAAAAAAATAATTCTAGATAGCAAAATTCCAACTTTGGAATTTGCATATTTTATAGGAGTTTCATTTTTTTAGGCTGTGTCTAAAATTTTAGAAAATTCTCAACTGTGTGCTGTTTAGGCCAGCATTTACTGAGCACACATGCAACTTGTGCCACGTCCAAAGGTTAATTCAGTGCATTAATTCACTGCCTCACCTCATGAAGCAAGTTTGAGAACCAAGAGCCAGAAGGGAACCCATTTAACTCAAACAAGTCTTTGGAGGTTTACCCAGAGGAGAAGCTAATGTCTCACTAGCTTCTCTGTGGTTAAGAAGTTGTTGATTTCACAGAGAAGATGGGGCGCAAGGCCAAGCAGTCAACACAGCTGCATTAAGTCAGAATGTAAATCATGGTGTGCAATACTTTGGCAGCTATTTATCACTAACATCCCAAGATGAAAACAAATTCAATTTAGAGACACTCCTCAGCAGAGTTAGAAAGCAATACATGGCATAAATTAGCAAATATGTGTTAGCCTCAATGTCATACATATTTACTTACTTTTGGTGACATAAGGTGAATAACTGAAAAACAACTTTGTTTTGCTCCTAGATTCAATGAGTAGGAGGAATAGTTTTGTTGTTTGACCTTACCACTACGACAGTGTTTAGTAAATGTGCACAGAACAATTTGTTTCCATGGGCTGCTAATGCTTGAGCCAAGTCATAACTGTGATTTGTAGATGACAAAAGGAAACAAGGCTACCAATGAATTTTTCACATAATAAAAATTTGACCTAACTGGTGTTAAAGGCCTAAGGATTTTGGCAACCCGGTACTGCTAGCATTTTGCTGGAAATCAGTGAAAAGTGCCTAGGAAACCGTGATGTTATAAAAGGGATCTGTCATGATCTCTGGGGAAAAAAAACTTGGGGTAGATTTTTCACTCTGTCATGCACTGAGGAAGTCCAAGTTTTCCAGCAATCCTACTTGGAGGCCGAGTGACAGGTCTAACAAGATAGAGCTCCCATTCTTGACAGACCATGGTTTATGTTGCAGAGGCCCGTGTTGGCTGGGCAGAAGGCAAACGATAAAACTGAACTGTTTGGGGAGAGGGTTTACATTATTTGAATGAAAAAGTAGTGGTTACTGCCCAGAGGTTGAGTCACCCAATCTTCTTTCACTGAGAGGTGCAAAACCCTGTGTGAAGAATGTCTTGTCTCTGCACACTTAGCTACAGTGAGTGAAAGGAAAAACCTGCTGGTTTTCTCCACTTTGTTTCAGGGTTGAAGCTGCAGTTGACAATGCTTTCTAAGTACCACATTCTATTATTAATTCTTGACATACTAAACTCGCTGGGGGAGGCATATCCCCTTGGGCTCTCCAAATAGGGAAAAGGAACGAGCTTTTCACCAGGGACTTTCTAAGCGGTGGCTCACTCCACAGTAACTTGTAAGGGAGTTGGTGTCCATACCTGTTTGCTTTCAGATTCACCAGTGTAAGTGGTACATGAATGCTGAGCTTTCAGCCACCCCTCCACAGTTAAGAAAACAGATGTCATGGGCACTAAGTGGATTATTTAAACACGCATGTTAATTTTGTCTCTATAGATTATGCAGATTATGCAGTGAAGAAATTAGAAAGACATTGTGGTGGCTTTGAAAGCAGTTTTTCTCGGAATCTTTTTGGAATGTTATATTTTAACTTTAGTGGTGCACATTTTAACAAATGTCATTGAGTGGCAATAAATGTTATCTTAGGTGAGGCTCGGCGGCCAATTTTTAACAGTAATCCTTGGAACTGAACCCAGTGTTTTACCTTGGTAATACAAGGCTTCAGTGTTCTAGTAAGTGAATGCATGCACTCAAGAGTAAGTGTCCTTCGAAATAATTATAGCAACTTACATGTAACTCTAGACCCTGCCTTGTTCATTATGTGAGTGCCACACAGCTGAGCATTCATGAACTACAAGTTCCCAGAGCTCCACAAGCTATGGGCCTGTTCTTGGATGTCCTCAACATTTCTCCAGTATTCCCACAGCTCAGCACAGATGTTCAGTCTTTCTTGGTTCAAGGAGCCCGTGTCATATACACGGGTTCTTGGATGTCCTCAACATTTCTCCGGTATTCCCACAGCTCAGCACAGATGTTCAGTCTTTCTTGGTTCAAGGAGCCCGTGTCATATACACAGCTCCTTACCAGAATCAACTGAAAAAGGATATTGAGCAAATAGAGGTAGGAGAGCCCAGCCTGTGGTGTAGGTCCAAGGTGGGAGGGCCAGCAGGCTGTGCATCAGCAGGGCAGCTCAGACGTGGGCTGAATACTGTAATTGTGAGGTTTAGGGCATCTTCTGAATACAGCTACACATTTCAGGGGACCCGATTTTTTTTAATATTTAAAATTTTATTTTAAAGAGTAAAAAATAGCAGAAACAAAGATAAAGAGGTGAAGTCAATCGCCTGAAGTGTTCTTGAGGGCCAGTGCAGTAACGGTGACAACCCGTGTTTACCAATTCCAGTGGCGTTGTTCTGTGTTTCCTCTCTCAACAGATGGTATCTCAGTGATAGCTGGATGACGTTAGAGCGAGATCTCCCTTCCCAGGATTGCACCAACTAATTATGTATTACGAAACATGATCTGGCCACTTTTTCATTTGGAGACCTAGAGCTGTAAATGTTATACCACATGAACTAGATGACACATAATTTTTTCCCCAGTACTAAAGACTGAACCCAGGACCTTTGCACTGAGTTACACCCTAGTCATTTTCTAGGCCGAGGTTGAATTTCCCATCCTCTTGCCTCAGCCTCTCAGGGGCCTGGGTAACAAACAGTCCTTGAATATAAAAAGTTGTACATTCAAGTTTTTCTACCCTTTTCTTATGTATATATGTATATTTACTTTAGTACAGTTAGAAGTAAAGCATTTTTTTTTTTTTTTTTTTACTGTAAATTCATCCTGAATTATGTCTTTTTTTCTATGGAATAAAAGTTTCTGTAGAGTTTTCTATCTGTATATTGTGCAGATAAAATGAAGAAATAGTTACTACCTTTAAAACATCAGCATTGACAGGAAAGATAGGGGCACTGGAGTCGAGGAGATGTCAGGGCGAACTTGCTCCTGCAGACCCATGATTAGCAACTTAAATTCTAGAGTTCATATGTAGTCTAATGCTCACTTTGGCAAGCCTATAAGCAAAGAGTGGTTCTTACAGTCTTAAAATATTGGAGAGGAGGAACCAAGGAAATAATGATATTTCAGGATGCACAAGGAATAAGAAATTCAAATTTCAACGCCTATTTTTTAAAAAAACCTTATTGGAACACACAGTACACACTTTATACTCTGCATACAGCAAGGAGGGGCATTTTTGACAGAAAGCAAAGCATGAAGAACTGGAGCCTTGTGTTCTCTGACCCTTCAGGCAAAGCTCACAGCACCTGGCATAGATGGTTCCAGTCCTGATACAAAGGCCACCTCTTGTCGGAATGTCCCTGAGTTCTAATAAAAAGTGCCTTGCTGCCCTTTGTGACTCCTTTGACTTGTTTACTGCACTGGCAGTTTTTTGGCTTAAAGAATCATTTTTTTAAAGTTCTGTGAAACTCCTATGGTCTCTACTAAAATGATAGGTTGGAGATTATTATTCATTATTGATAATATTGATAAAGAGCCAAAGAATTTTCTTTACAAAGTATTATGGGAGAAATTTCTGTCTCATGTTAGTGCCAGAAAGTTTATATTTTTTAAGCTGTTCTGTTTCCAGATACTCACTGACCTGAGCCTGACTGGCCGTGCTTCTCCTGCAGGAGGCCTGCCTGCCTCGAAGAGATGAAGCAGTGGTTTACTTTTGGTTCTTACGTGGGCTCCTAGATGTGCTGAGTACTGTTTCATTCTGTGCCCCTAGGCTGTTTCCCCTTTCCTTTTTCTCTCTCTCATCCACTTTTGATTCATGATCATTTACTACGTTTACCGTATCTTGTAAGTCATTGCACCGTTATAAGGAACTATGATAGAAGAATTACTAAAAAGCATTTGAATTTCTGTTCTACAACTTCACAGAGCTTCCCTTCCTGTCCTTCTTCAGAGGACTATTTGCCTTTGGCATTTTGCTTTGGGACTGTCCAGGGCTCTGAGTCTGCAGGCCCAGACGAGTCCATGAAGTGTGTGCCTGCTGAGGGTTTCCTGCTCTGATTTTTGACCCTTCTTGCAGTCTTATTAGAAAAAAAACAAAAACAAAAACAAAAAACCTTCAAGATGGTAAAGTCAAGACTGTGCATGGTGGCACATGCCTGTAATCCCAGCTCTTGGGAGGCTGTAAACAGGCAGGTCACTGTGAGTACGATCTAGTAGTAGTGAGACCCTGAACACCCTGTAGATCCTTCCCTAAAAAAAAGTTTGAAAAAAAATGATGGTAAACACATGCACCAGAGCTGAAATGTAAAGAATTCGGACAGGCTGCCCACTAAGAGGGGGCAAAAAGTTTTATACTTAAGACAGCAATGTAAATTCTTCCTTCAGTTATGCACCGAGGGAACAACCAGTAATATTAGCAGTACTTGTGACCATGTACCAGTAAAAGCCACTGATGCTTTCGTTTTGCATTACTGTATTTTGTCGCAGGTATTGCAATATACCTGTGTGCCTTACTACCACAGAAGTAAGACTGTCACTCTAGCTGTCCATCCATCCAGCTAGAACTTGTTATTTAAAGGTGGCAAAGAAGTGTTTTCATTACTGTGCTGTAATTTTAAAAAATCATCCTGGTAATTATAATTCTTTTTTGGCAATCCTTTGTGTTTCATGCCTTTAAAAACTTTTTTTCTGAGAAAAGATTCCCAGGCTACTGAAAAGTTTCATGGCTTAAAAAAGGATAAACGACCTCAGTGCAAACACGCACACATAGGCACATACACACACATACGCAGGCACACACACAGGTGTACACACACATGCATGTACAAACACGGGCACACACATGCACACACATACACAGCCACACAGAAGCACCGATATACGCACAGGGACACGCATGCACACACATACACAGGCACACACAAGCACCCATATATGGACAGGCACACACTCGACATAGCTTTGGGGGGTTCATAAGTTTTCATTATAAGGACCACGCTAGGATCTGCAGTTTAAGAATTCATAGCGTGCTGGCTAAAATTTCAGGATGACAAGAAGTTTAAAGGGGCTCATTTATTTATGTAAGGTCCCATTCAAATGAACCTCTCGTAAGAAGCGGCTCTTTTTGGGCTGGCCAGATAGCTCAGCAGACTGAAGCTCCTGCTTAGGCAGAGCACAGTGGTGGGGCTTTGATCCCCACACTGTGCTGACCCTGCTCCTGGGGTGCACTGAGATGGCAATTGAGGCTGGGCCTGGTAGCATGCCTGGAATCCCAGTGCTTGGGAGGCTGAAAACAGGAGGACCACGGTGAGTCTGATCTATGCAGTGGGACCCTGCAGACCCTGTACTAACTGCATTAAAAAAAAAAGGGACTTACACTGCCCTCTTAGTCATGGCATCGGCACTGGCAGGTGCGGTGGAGTATTATCTCTTTCTTCCATAGCACATGGAGTGTGTATGTCCCTATAAAATATTTCTCTTGGCTTAAACTATACTTTTTTTTTTTATGAGGTCTCATGATGGCCTTGGACTCTGAATGTTTCTCTTAATTTACTGAAATCTGGATGGGATCCTGAGAGATTATGTGATTCTGTGTTTTTTCTCTCTGCCGAGCTTCCCAAAATATCGATGCCTGGAACCTACTCCCCAGGCCTTTGATTACTGGGTGAAGGACAGCGGTCAAAAGCCAATCAGCGGTTGGCGAGATAGCTCATTGGTCTAAAGTGCCTGTGTAGACAGCCACAGGGACCGCGATTCACATGCTGCACCAGCCCCACCCCCAGGGTAGGCTGAGATGGCTGTAACGTAAATAAATAAATGAAGTTTGTAAAGAATCACAGATGTGCATCTCCACTCTTAAAAAAAAAAAAAAAAGCCAACGAGGGGGCGCCTTGGTTCAGCCTGAGTTGACTGCCCAGCCTCGCCTGATCTCTGCTTGTGACCAGGTGTGTGAGTGCCTGCCTGAGACCTGCCTGGTAGTCCAGAACACAGGGGTTTTCTTTACTGAAGAATGCTGTTTGCCCAGTCGAGTTTTCCTTTTTCTAGATGTCAGGCTATTTACAAGCTAATGCAAACCGCTATGGTTCCCTCATTACTTGTGGAATATTTAAAACTAAATATTCCAGCTGAAACATTTAAAAGCCAGGTCTTCTCATCCTATTTTATTATTATGTAACAAGCTGACAGCTTGCTGGAGAAACCTAGAGACGGCTCCTCTTAGCCAGTGGTTTGTGTGCGTGGTGACCGTCTCGGTAGATCTGCTGTATTCCTGCATCCCAGTTAAGAGTGGCTTCAGTGAATAACTCCTCATCCTTGTGTTGAAAATCTCCAGACCTCACTGTTGACCCTTGAAAGTTACAATGGGAATAAATCCAAAAGAATTCCCTTGTCACATTTGATAGATTTGACTATTAAAGACCTCGTTGGAAGAATTCCACAGTGTGAACCTTCCTTTCCATTAAGGTTTTCTGTAATTCCAGAATGTTTAGGGAAAAAAAATACAGGCAAAAAGAAAAAAACTGTTACTCATTAGGCTGAGAAGATAGCTTAGGTGTACAAACACCTGCCTGGTAAGCGTACGTAAGGTCCTGAGTTCGATCCCCAGCACCAAAAAAAAAAAAAAAAAAAAAAAAAAGTCACCCATTTATATTTCATACCTATTGCCCAAAATTACCTAAAGTGAATCAAAGAAACTATAAATTTGGCAGCTTTCTATCTAACTTCATAGACTTCTTGCTTAGCTTGTCTGATTATCAGGTTTTTTTAATTTATTTTTTTGTTTTTATACAGGGTCTCACTATGCAATTTGGACTCATAGTGATCCTCCTGTCTCGGCCTCCCCAGATTACAGGTGTGCACCACTACGCCCAGTTTCAGGACCCTATATGGCGTGTGGTACCCAGTATCAAACTTGGGTCCTTGTGCTTGTCAGGCAGGCACTTAGGCAACCGAACTGTCTCCCCAGCCTGGATGAGCAGAGTTTGATCAATTTTATTCCACTAGGATTAAAGGTTAATAACAAGTTGCTTCATATAGCACTTGTGTTCATAGATGAGATTATTTATTCTTAGTTTAGTAAATAAAAAACAAAAGTCAGATATTTAGGCTAAAAATAGTAGATGAATTGCCTATGGCAATTCTTAAGCTAATGGCAGGCTTTCTGATTTATGGGTGGGATTTTTTGATAGCTGATTTATTTTACATATATATATTTTTTGTGGGGGTGGGGCTGGCTCAGGCTGCCCTGGGGGTGGGGCTAGCGCAGCATGTGGTGCCGGGGATCGAACCTTGGTCACTGCAGTTGCCTAGGCTTTCCTCAGCAGGCGCTTTAGACCACTGAACCATCTTGCCGGCCTTTATTTTATTTTTATTTTTATTTTTTGAGACAGGGTCTCACTATGCAGTTCAGGCTGGCCTTGAGCTGACTTTTGTAGCCCAGGCTGGTCTTGAACTCACACCAGTCCTCTGTCTCAGCCTTCCAAGTGTTGGGATCTATTTTATTTTGAAATGAATTTAGTTGCAACTATTTTGATTTTAAAAATCCATATATATAAAAAATTAATAGATTCTGTTTCGTTCCCCTGTACAACTCTCAGAAATGGAAAATACAGTTCAGGATAATTTGAGACAAAAAAGAAAAGTGAGAAATCAATGCAAGATCAAATGGCTTAGTGTCTGGTGACTGGCACGGATGTGAAATGGTGGGAATTCGATGCCAGGCTCTTTCACCAGCCCTGTGCAGAACCAACTAGGACACTCTGGCTAGTTCTTACAGGTTATATCCATTGCCCTAGGATATGTA
Organism: Myocastor coypus; assembly: GCA_004027025.1. Taxonomy (NCBI): domain Eukaryota; kingdom Metazoa; phylum Chordata; class Mammalia; order Rodentia; family Myocastoridae; genus Myocastor; species Myocastor coypus. The sequence continues at coordinate 36,097 of PVJA010003687.1, forward strand.
ATTTCAAAGCATTGTACAATAAAATAGCCTCTGGAGAACTATTTATAATTCTTTATAAGGTAATAACATCTATTATATAACAATAAATTTAGGATTGCATATCTGTATGCACATTGTACTTTAAATCACACTGTGTTTAAGGCCATAGGTTGCTATCTGCCAAAGATAAAGTTTTTTTTTTTTTTTTTAGAAAGTGTGATCTCGGAGTTGAAAGAAAATAATCTTGCTTCAAAAATGCTTAGCCTTGTAGATCCCTGGCACCACATGCTGTGCCAGCAACGCCCCCAAGCAGGCTGAGCCAGACATAACATAAAGTTAAAACAAATTGAAGAAAGATGCTTAGCCTTGTGAATAAAGAAAAATATTTTAATGTATATTTTAAGAATTGATGTTAAAGGGGCTAGGGAGATAGCTCCGAGGCACAAGTGCCTGCTGGGCAAGTGCAAGGTCGTGAGTTCGAACCCTGGTCCCACAAAAAAAAAAAAAAAAAAAAAAAAGAATTGATGTTAAAATGAAGGTCCGAGGGCCCTTGCCGCCAGCTCCCAGGATGCACCTAGACAGATGCCTGAGCATCAGTGAGTTTCAGCGAAGGAAAATAACCCTAAGCCTAGGTTACCTGGCCTGAACCGGAAAGGCCCAGGCAGGCTGGCCCTGTGCCCTAGAGGTGAGCTCTATCCCTAGCTCCCAAAGCTGCTCATTATGCCAAGTTCTGGAACAAATGGCAGTTCCCCGGCTCACAAGAAACGCAGAGACACAAGACACATGTGGAGAACTGTTCATGTCTCTTGTTTATTCCTAAGCATGTATGTATATATACATATGGGGACATGTGGAGTTTAAAAGCTAAAAGAAACTCCTGATCCTTTGAAGTTTGTAGCTGAGTTATATGGGACATGTATTCATTGGCTTGGTTATTAGGCCAGATCAGTCTTGATCAAAGGTTACCGAGACCCCAGCTGCTGCATACCTGGTCCTCTGCCTGCCAGGGCAAGTAACCGGGTGAGAGGAGGGATCCCGAGGGGGCATAAGAACATAAAGGATCTGCATCACTCCCTCTCCATGACTGTCACAACTGTATTGGCCAGCAGAGCCTCCTTAGGCGCTGGTGACACTCAAGGGGGACTTGTCACTGTCAGATTTGGCAGCTGGCACTCTGATCCTCTTCAGCATCGAAGTGAGCCTTCCTTTGCTTGGTCTCACTTTAGCTGTTTCCTCCGTGAAATCAATTTGAAGTCTGTGCTTTGTGTCAACTGGAAACTGGGTGGGGGCGCTTTCCTGGTCCTGGCACCTGGATAACGAAGTAGCACAGAAACAAGCTTCCATTCATCAACAGAACACACTGGATTTCTGTCTGACATTGCGGGTGGCCAAGAAGGCCATGGAGGTCTGTGGCGAGATGAATCGGCATCCTGTTAGAAAGGTGGTGAGCCCCTCGGCATCACCTTGAGTGCCTTCTGTTTTTGCAGCAGCAGTGACCCACAGTTTAAAATTCTTTATTCACATACTGTACATACATATTATAAAAATATAACAGATGTGCTAAGTACGTTGTTCAATAAATTTTCATGGAAGGAACGGATTTTGTAATCAGCATTCGCATTAGGAAACAGGATGCTTATTGAATCCCAGACACCATGTCCAGTCATGGTCTCCTTCTAAGTGACCGTTCTGATTAATTTTTCCAGTTTTGAACTCATTGTAAATGAAATTCTGCATTATGCACTCCTATGTATACAGCTTATTTTGGTCAAAGTTATGTTTGTGTGGGTCATTGATATTGTTTGTTAGTGGCTGGAATTTGTTCATTCTCACTGCTGTATAAAAGTGGTTCTAAACTGGGGTGAGGAGCTGTCGAGATAGCTCAGTGACAAGCACAGGGACTGCAGTTCAATCCTTGGCACCACATACAGTGCCAGCCCTGCCCCCAGGGCATACTGAGCCAGCCAGAGTCCAGCTGTAGTGGCACACACCTGTAATCTCAGTGCTGGGAATGGCCGAAAACAGGAGGATCACTGCAAGTCCAACCTTCATAGTGAGACCCTGCAACAACTAAATACATTGATGATAGATAGATAGATAGATAGATAGATAGATAGATAGATAGATGATAGATAGATAGATAGATAGATAGATAGATAGATAGATAGATGATAAAAAAGATAGACTAGGGTGATTTTTCCACTTGTGAGACCTTTGGTGATATTGAGAGGCTTTTGTCACAGCTGATGGGGTCGGGGAGAGGTTGCTGCCACTACACAGCACAGGACAGCAGTCACACAACAAAGCATTACCAGCCCCAAGATGCTGTAGTCCTCTCTTCTCCAGCACTGAGGGGAAAGAGGGTGTCAAGCTTTCAAGGGTCCTTTGTGCTTTCCCACAGATTCCCAGAGTAGTGTGGAGCATTTCAAGTTGTTTTGCTGCTCACAGGCAAACTAGGCCAAGACTCATGGGCATCTCAGGTATGTTTTGAGCTTTTAGTAGTATGGCCCGGGGCATGTCCATGGGACTATGCCTGTGTTCTCTGCGCCTCCATCACCTGAGCAGAACCAAACTGCCCCCCCGGTGTAAATTCTCATTAATATGCAAGGTCATTGCATGATGACCCTGCACAACTGTATTTGAAAAGGCTCTTTCTTCTGTGGGGATATGCGGATGTTGAAATACATGAGCATCAGGTTTGTAGATAGTTTTTTAGCCTTCTTCATTGATCCAGATGAAATATTATGGCATACTAGAAAAAAAAAATAGAGAATTGATCTGTAGCTTGCCTTGCCTTTCTGAATCTATTCATAAACACACTATTCTGGTATGTGCTACTAACAAAACACAGCAAGACCAAGAGTTGCAGTGACTTTAATGACTGAAGCCTTCTTATCAAGTTAAACATATTTTGATATTTAAATCCTAATCTTTGCCTTCAGTGCCTAGATTTTTGGCAGGACTCGCAGGAGTCTCTTCCCAGGTGCAGGCATGCGTGAGAGCAGGCAGCGGTGCAGGGCTAAGGAGGTGGAACAGCCACATGTTCAGACCATGCTGTCCTTCTGTTGTGGTTGTAAAGCTAAGCCGCGCTTTCAGGCTGGCCACCCCGACTTCCTAATGTTTTTCTCCTACGTCCCCAGAGAGCAGCTCATAGCTACTTGTGCTAGGTGCCATGCACAGTGTGACCTGTCCAGAGCACAGCCATTCAGGATGTTTGACCTGACTGAATGCTCCAAAATGTTGGCTTATCCTGTTTCCGACCTTTATGCAAATGGAACCCTATAGTCCTTGCTCTCCTGTGACTGTTTTCTCTGCACATGGAGTTTTCATGTTCCTCCTGATATTTGGCGATGCTCGCCTTTGTCCATTCTTACCGTCCCGTGTGTGTCTCTTTTATAGACACCATGTTGATTGACTCAGCCTACCATGAGTGGGCAGTTGGGTGTCTTTGGATATTGATAACAACTTCATGTTTTAGTTCCTGTTACCTCGTCATTTTGGCAGAAGGGGCAAGGGAGGATATGAGCAGCTCTAGAGCAGCAGACCTCAAGTTCCCAACGGTGGTCAGGAAGCAGCTGAGCCAGGTTCAAGGCCCTGATAACCTTACGTTCTACCCTCACCCTTTTGGAACTGAGCTCTTAGGAAGGTGGTTCTTTGATCTATTGCTGTCTTTCTCTTTCTCTTTCTAAGGGATTCAAGTGTGAGGCTTTAGGAGCTGGACTGGGAGACAAATTCAGGTCAAAATACTCATCACTTCCCTGGAGACCAAAGCTTTGTTCCCTTATCAGGTTTTCTGTGTTTGAGGTGAAGGTTTCCCCAAGTGACCTCATAGCTCACTTGACCTGTCTGAGCCACAGGAAACCCTTTACAGGCTCTGGCTATGCCCCCAGCTGCACTCCTTGCTTTCAAAATTATATTCACAGGGAATTGACTCCTAAGAGGTGAGCTGTAGGCTTGTGCTTGGTGTTGTGTCTTTGCCTCTTAGTGTTTAGGCTCCATTTTTGCTACATGGGGTACAAAGAAACTCGAGAATTACATTTTTGTTGTGTCCCTTCTTCTTAATTGATGTGTTTTATTCCTGTATAGAGCCTTCTTTGTCACGTTCACAGGAATAGAATGTCAGCTCATTGTTGTTCATAAAATTTCACAAATGCGTGCCTGTTAATGTTGCATCCAGAGAAACATTTAGGCAGAGACTAGAGATTTATGTGAACAAGAAGGACAGTTCTCGCAGCCCTATATTAGGAATGCAGTACCAAATGCTTATGGAAGGCCACTCCTTGGCTGTCCTTAGGGAGAAATTTAGGGCAAACAGCAGGCTCATCCATTCCAAAGTCCATTAGCAGCAGGCTCGTCCATTCCAAAGTCCATTAGCAGCAGGCTAAGGAGCTCTCTGCTCTCCTGATGTTCCCTGGCCATGTTTGAACTCTACAGAAGTTTACTAGGTCAGCCAGCGTATTGCTTTGGTGTGGTAACAAGAGCAAGTGTAGCCTCTGTCGGAAACTTGATATTGTCTAGCCCAAGAAAACAAATCATCCGCCTTGATTCTAGCTTTGCAGAATCAGAGCAATTCTGGCAGCCTTGGAGCCTGATGGAAGTTGTTGTAAATGAAAAACGTGATTGTATACACACACAGGTAGATTACAATGTGTGCTCCTTTAAGGGTGTTTTATGAAAGTTAAGTGGGTAGACTGCCCTGTGTGGAACTTTGTCCCTTTCCACCTCACACTGCTTTCTGTTGTAGAATTAGTGAGCTGTGCCAACTGGAAGGGGAATGGCAAATAAATAAGTAGGTCTTCTACTCATTGGTTCATAGAGTGGGAGGGTGCAGCTGGTTCTTTGGTACCAGGACTAGAACCTGTGACCTTGAGCTTCCTAGGCAAGTACTGTGCCACCATGTTTTCTCCCTGTCCTGGGTGGAGCTGTTCAGAACATCTGAACTGAGTCGTTCTGGAGTCCGATCCTCATCACTGAAAAAGCCCTCCTTGCATCTCACTCACCTTCCAGCATTCTGTACCCCATTGCACCCTGCCTCCTAGCCAACAACCAGCTCGAAGCCCATTTTCAGGTAATGTGTGGGTCACAAATGTTTTTAATGTAGAGTATTGCATCTTGATTTAAAAAAAAAGTTCTCTAAACTGAGAAATTATTATGACTGGAATTTCAAAACTACTAGTTCTACAACTGTAGACTCTAGAGACAGCACATGTTGTTCTCTCATAATGTAACTGCTTTTAACACAAAAAATTTGGAAAGCCAGTAAAGATTAATACTAGAGAAGGGAAAAAAATGAGAAGAGGGATATTCCTTTGGCAGTAGTTCCTAAAGACAAGAGTTTTTATCAATGGAGTACAAAAAAGAGAAAGATACAAAGAGAAACATCTTCAGTGTTTAAGTAATCTATGCACTTAATGAATGCAAGGTACAGGCATATTTTCTGAGAAGTGAACCCTTAGTAGAAGGCTAGATAAAACACAGGTTGGGGCTAGGCGGGATAGCTCAGTAGAATAAATGCTTGCCTGGCAAGCACAAGGGCCTGAGCTCAATTCCTGGTTCTGAAAAAAACAAAAACAAAAAAACACACAGGTTGTTTAAACTTCAAAAAACAAATAATTTCTCTCTCTCTGTGTGTGTGTGTGTGTGTGTGTGTCTGTGTCTGTGTCTGTATGTGTATCCCAAACATTGCATGGGGCATACCGGATTTTTATTCGTTAAATATGACAGTTCCAGCTAGGTTGTCAATTTTCCTCAGCACAATTTCAACAATAAGGGGCTGGGGAGATAGCTCCGTGGCACAAGTGCCTGCTGGGCAAGTGCAAGGTTGTGAGTTCGAACCCCAGTCCCGCAAAAAAAAAAAAAAAACAATTTCAACAATAAGTGCTAAGTATTTCTGGTGTCATGGCTGAACGTGGAAGTGAGTGGCCTTGGGAGCCACAGCCCTGTGTCCCAACCATCACTGTATCCACAGCCCCAGAAATGTCTTTGACAAGGAGTGGCCAATAAATTTTTTTTAAAAATATGTAATCAAAGGAATAGGAGAAGTACAGAAGATGACAGTTCTTATAGACTAGGTAGGACTCCAATCTCATGTTTTAGAAAAGATAATGTAACTAATACAATCTCATTGGGGATTTTAAATTATTCATTTACTTAATAGATTAAGGCACTGAGGAAAAGACTTCAGGACTAAACGGGTTGCTTTTACTTAAGTGATGATAAACTAGAGGATTGAGCATTTATGCCAGCTGTATTTGAGGCAATGTTCTTTAAAAAAATATATATTGGTCCATGCTCTTTTTTTCAGCACTACAGATTAAACTCAAGGCCTCCCCAAACTTCCTCATCCCTTCCTCTTGCTGTTGCTCTTGTCATTGTTTTGTGTTCTAGTAAGGGTCTACACTGTCTGCAGGGTCTCACTAAGTAGATCAGACTCCTAGTGATTCTCCTGTATTCAGCCTCCCAAGAGCTGGGGTTACAGACATTACACACCACCATGCCCAGTCTCAATCGCTGTCTCAGTGCAGCCCGTGGGCGGGCCTGGCACAGCATCTGCCTAAGCAGGTGCTTTACTCTGCTGAGCTATTTGGCCAGCCCTGTTTTTTGCTTTTTTGAGACAAAGTCTCTTATCAGTTACCAGGCTCACATCCTGTCTCAGCCTCCCAAACAGCTGAAATTAAAGCTGTACAGCACTATACTCAACATAATTATTTTGATTATTTAATTTAAATTGCCCTACTGAACATTCTTTCATGTATTCTAAGGTTCTAATTAAATAAATTGTATGTCTTTAATTCCCTTATTTTTGACAGGAATGCAATTGTCAAGTAGGAATGAATGTGCACTAAGCAGTCAGAAATAACCTGGAACCTTATTATAGAGTAAGGGTTGCTGTGGGTGCTAGTGAAGTGGGGTGCACACTCTGATAATTCCAGCACATGAGAGGCTGAGGCAGGAGGATTTTGAATTTGAGACCAATCAGGGCTACAGAGAGAGTCAAAGGTGAACCTAGATTACATAGAAAGACCCTGACTCAAGAAAAAAAATATATATATACATATACATGTATATGCACTTGTATTTGGTTTGATCTATATTGCTCATCTAAGGAGTTTATAACTCATTATGTTCCTATCATGCATAATGTCATTGAATACAGCAGTAATCAACATCTAGAAGTTTTCCAGTATAAAACTCAGACATATGGAATTTATTATTTCTCAAATAATAATGATAAAATATGAATAATACAAATGGTAAAATACACATGCTGGCCCCACCCCCCAGGGTGTGCTGAGACAGCAATTGAGACTGGGCATGGTGGTGTGTGCCCGTAATCCCAGCTCTTGGGAGGCTGTATACAGACTGATCACTAGGAGTCCGATATAGTAATAAGACCCTAAACACCCTGTAGACCCTTCCCTAAATAAATAAAATTTAAAAAACCCAAATGATAAAATATCAATCATATCAGGATTATAAAACTTTAATATACCAGTTCTATAATTGAGATTATATATTTTATTTCTTCTTCAGAGGAAAAGCTTGAAGAACTATATGAATTTCTGAGAATAAAACTGCAAAGACTTTCTCATTTAGACTTCCTTGTAAGACTGCCCAACACTGGTCTGTTCTCCCTACTTGCTTGAAGTAGCGCCCACATTCAACCCAACTAGTTATCTCCAGCAGAATAACCAGAAAGTTGGGGTTGAAACTGAATGAAAAGATGGATACATTTGACTGTAGTTTTAGAAACACAACAATTGTTGAGCAGCACCTTAAATAAAGTCAAACACAACATCATTCACACATTAAGGAACAAAGAACCAGTGGGACAATTGCCTAGTATATAAAGACCTTGTATAAATCATAAGAAAAAAAAGGAAATACGAACAGCCCTAAATGTAACAAAAGATGTGCAGATGCAGCCAGATAGCTCAGCAGATTAAAGCACCTGTTTAGGCAGACACAGGGACTGGGGTTCAATCCCCAGCATGTTGTGCCAGCCCCACCCCTGGTAGGTGCTGAGATGGCAATTGAGACTGGGCGTGGTGGCACGCATCTGTAATCCCACTGCTTGGGAGACTGAAAACAGGCAAATCACTATAAGTACAATCTGTGTAGTAAGATCCTGTAGACCCTATACCAAATACATTTTTTAAAAAGATGTCCAATATCACTTATAATAGAAATTTAAACTAAAACTTCCATGAAATACTATTTTCATCTATAAGATTGGCAAAATCCAAGTCTTGATAAATAGTCTGTAGCAGTATCAGTGGGAATGCGGAGCATGCAGCTCTTGCTGGTGGGAACATAGATTGGCATAATCTGCCATGAAAGATAACTGGGTTTTGTGCATCAGTATTACGAGGGCCCACACTGACTGATCTAGTAATCCCATATACACATTTTCACACATGAGAAATCAAGTGTAAGATTATCAACTGCAAGACTGTTGTAATAGTAAAACATTGGAACTCTTTATCAAAAGGAAATAGTGAAATGTGCCATTATGTCCACCTAGTGGAATATTTTACCAGGGTAGAGTGACTAGGAAGATGCTCTGTACTGATATAAAAAGGTTCACCAACGTAGAGCTGGGAAGACCTTCCTACTAGTGCAGAAAGTTTACTTTTATTTGCATAAGGAAGCAGAAAACAGGAATCTCCGTGATCCCTGTGGAGCGAGGGACCCACCAAGACATCTGGGGTAGAACATTTCTCTGAATAAAGAAGTGTCATGGGGTAAGCAAGGTGCACATTTTCTGGAGCTGAGGTTCTATCTTCAGCAAACAAGACAATCCTCTCACAGTGGTGCTCATTTTCTTTCAAGAGCATCCCAATGCCTGGCTCTCCACCATGTGTGACAGCACTCAAATAACTAATGAAATCTATGAAATATTGTGGATATTTCATACTTACTTGATTGCAAACACTTAGCATTCAGTCACTAAATTTTAAATTGATGTAAATGTATTTGAAATCCCCACAGTATTTGAGGCCTACATATTCAAAGACAAGCACGAGTAGAGCAGGTCCTGTCTGGCAAAGTAGACAAGTATGTCAGCAAATAAATTAGGGTTGTGAGCTATTAAATTCCTGGTAGGCTCTGTAGTACTGATTAGTATCTCTTAGATTTGTTTGAGCAATAAAATTGCCTGAGGCATTTCTAAAAAAACAGCAACAGTAGCAAAACAACCGATAGTCTCACAGACCCTACCTCAGGCCAATTGAATTAGAAGCCCTTGGGGAGAACCCTAGGGATCTGTATCTTTAAGCGATGCTGGAGAATCTTTTTTTTTTTTTTCTGTCTTTTTGAGACAGGGTCTCGCTATGCAGTTGAGGCTGGCCTTGAGCTCACTTTTGTAGCCCAGGCTGGTCTCGAACTCGCACCAATCCTCCTGCCTCAGCCTCCCGAGTGCTGGGATTACAGGCGTGAGCCACCACGCCCGGCTGATGCTGGAGAATCTTATGGTTCGATTACTTGGTGAAATCACTGATCAATGCAAACAGGATCCTGTGGAATCGGATGAGGAAGTTGGTAAGCCTGCGTTAGAAGATCAGCCAAGCCTCACAGCAATGTGCAGAGCACGCCTTGCTAGGGAACTGAGGAAACAAGTAGAAGGAACGTTCTGAGCAAGACTGATTTAGGATCAGGCCTGAAAGTGTGAAAGGGGATTGGCTTGTTTCAGGCAGAACCCTGGAGTCTCTGGAACAGTTGAGAAGAGCAGCAAGCAAGGTGGGAAGTGTGCCATGGTCCCAGTGTGAAGTTTCGGACACTACTCCAAAAGCCACAGGGACTTGAACCTGAGACCGTGCGCTCTGGTGCCAGGGGATAACACAGCCCCATGAGAGTCAGGGTGCTCAGCATGAAGGGTACCAAGGAGGTTCTGGGGAGCAGTTAACTAACAGAGCAAAATGGGTTGAGAGGTTATTTGCCGCTTCTGAAAAGTTTTCATGATATATTGATTCCAGAAGAAAGAGAAGGAGAAGAAGGACGAGCAGGAGGAGTGGGAGGAAAGGGTGGAAGAGGAAGAGTAGGAAGAGGAGGAGCCAGATGTGTTCCGTAGATCCCTGACCCCAGCACTCAGGAGCTAAGGCAGGGGCTTGCTGCCAGTTGGAGGCCAGGGGTGAAGACTACGGGATGCATGACAAGTGGCGATGAATTCCATTTTGGTCAGGTGGAGTCTTGGCTCGGAGGAGGGACAAGGCTGGCAGGCCCTGGAAATCTGGTGAGAAGAGACTGAGATTCAAGGGGCTGGGGAGACAAGTGCCTGCCTGGCAAGTACATGGTCATGAGTTTGAATCCCAGTCATGCATAAAACCATTGAGATTCATAAGCTAGGACAGCAGATAAAGCCTGGGAGTGGTGCAAAGCAGAAAGTGTCCAGTGGGGGTTCTGAAGACAGAACTGCAACAACACTATTATAAAAGACATGTCTCTGGCCCTCACCTTCCGCTGTGGAGAACCCAGCTGGAAGGACCCTGCCAGGGGCCAGCACTGTGGTGCTGAGCGCTTCAGCCCCATTACAGTGAGAAGGCAGTTTATTTTCTTTGTAAGTCGCCCAGTCAGTTTAACACAGAGGCCGCACACACACAGAGTGAGCAGCGTTTGCATAGGCTAGATTCTTCTTCTCATTTTTGTCCTATTGTTTTTTGCAGTGCTAGGAATCAAACCAGGGACTCAGACGTGCTAGGCAAGGGCTTGGCCTTTGAACTACACCCCTAGCCCTGCTCTTTTGATGAAAAGAATTTCAGATTGATAATTTCAGACCATCCCATGGTAGATAACTTTTTAAGTTGGTAATAGTATATACTTGTGCCGGCCGTCTTTAGAGTACGTTTTTATATTTTGGAAGGGATATGGTGAAGTAATAGACTAGAGGAAGTGCTCAGGATGTTCAAATAATGTGTTACGCAAGTGTCCTGTTCCATAGTTTACTTGGGATTAGGTGCTGACGTTGGTTTCCATACCACTAGGTGTTTAGCTGAGTTTCACAGCGTACGGAAAAGTCTCCAGAACTGTGTTCACTAACTCCGCATGGTTCTTGAAGCGGATGTCAACTCTTTTACAAATGCACTTGTGAAGGGAGTTCTGCTCTTTTTTAGCATTTGGCCTCGGGGACCAGGGGCGGTGAATGGGTGAGACTGTGTTCTGGGTGAGGTCTGTGTGAAGACCAGCCACGACAGGTGTCACTTTTAAGAGGAGAATAGCACACAGCATGAAAGTGGCTCAAACCATAGTTTGGAGCATGTTATTTTATTGAATATTGGAACTAAAGCATGGGAACTGATAAAATCTAGAGCTTGCTTAAAGGTATCCTCATCAGTGAAACAACAACATGTTTCTTAAGCTTCTATTATTCACTAAGCAGGTACTGAATCCTGATAAAATCCAAGTTCTCTACCCATGCCGCCTCTTTTTTGTTCTTGTAATAATTAGCAAGAATTATAACACCACAGTGTTCTGAGATTTGGAAAGCGTAGACTTAATCTGTTCAGGGTTCTTGTTGAGCCAACATTTGAACTTTCTCTAAATTGTGCTCCAATGTCTCCTGTCAGTTTCTTTAAGCATTGCCCTGTAAATATTTGAAGTTGTATCCGCTATGCCCCCTAACGGACAGGGTTGACAATGAAGTTTAAAGCTTAAAATTTTAGTCTATAAATCTTTAAAACGCAGAGCACAAATGTATAACATCCAGCAAAATGGCACAGGTATAGTACCTGCAGGGGTCCAAGGAAGAGGTCTCAAAGGCTGCTTGAGCCTACATGTTCTATGCTGTTTGAGAAACAGGCAATGTTGTGGGTATAGTTGAGGATGTGGAATATCTCCAGGTGGTTGCCCAGCTGGGATGGTATGTAGTACCGGGGATCAAACCCAGGTAGTTGAGCTTGCAGGCAGACACTTAGACTGCTGAGCTTTCTCCCCAGCCCCCCATTCCATTTATTTATTTGTTTGCTTGTTTATCTATTTATTTTAAGTTGCTTGTGAGTGGGGGGTCTCACTACGCAGCTTGGACTCAGAATGATCCTCCTGGTTTCTGCCTCCCTAATGCTTTCAGGTGTGCGCCACCACGCCCAGACTCCATTGTTGGCTCAGCTCACAGGGGCAGGGTTAGCGCAGTATGTGATGCCAGAGATCGAACCCCGGCCTCTGAGCTCACCTAAGCAAGAACTTAGTCTGCTGAGCTGTACTGCCAGCCCTAAAATCTCTGGAAGGGAATTGCTGAATGAGACAGATCGCAAAGCCAGAATGTTCAGTCTGTGCTCGGGAAGTCATGACTAGGCCTGCGGCCTAGAATGGATGTTCTGTGTCTGGGAGTAGAAAACGCAGACTCTGAGGGCAACTGCACCCTGCAGTGGAGGGACTTAGATGCCGAACTGGGAAGCAGGGCATACCTGGGTGGCGTCGCTTCCCAGGACCTCCAGCAGAAAGGCTTACATAGCACAGGTGTTCACCATCCCTACACCCGGGCCCCGAAGCCATCAGCAGCGTTTTGGAGCAGGAGAGTGCACATTTGCACAGAGAAAGACAGTGACCCAGGAGGAGAACTGTGGGCTGCAGGGTCGCACCTGAGTTGCAATACTCCTCCCACATTATTAGCCTGTTTTTAGAACATTTCCTTATGAGAACAACTTAATGACAAAACTCTTTTCAAGGACCAAATAACTAGCTTCCAAATTAATCTTTGGAATTTGACTTAGTTCGCAATGACTATACATGGCAGAGGATTCACTGTCTTCTTCCTGTCCAGTTATCTACATGTCCTGTTGAGCCTTTCTTGGTGAACTTGTCCATCCCAGGTCTTTCCACTGGAACAGGCCCACTTGCGCCCTCACTGCCTGGGTCCCTAGGATTTCCCCTGCTGTGCGCAAGCCTGCCCACACGGCACAGTGAGCGGAGCTTCTGAGGATGCTGCCTGGTCCTGCCCCGGCTGCCTCTGTCTGTGTGATGCCCTGCAACAGAAGTTATTGAGCCCTCCCTATTTGTGTTTCATTTATAGAGATGCTGAGGTTCTTATGTCCTCCCCAAAAACCCAGTCACTAATGTGATGGTATGGGGTGGGCCTCCGGGAGGAAATTACAGCGGGAGGAGGGAGACCCGGTGAGGGTAGGCACTGTGAGGTACCCAGCCCTTTTCCGGCTGTGTGTGGTTACAGTAGGAAGGCAACCTTCACCAGGCCTAAGTCTGCCTTGGTCCTGGAATTCCAGACTCTCGAACTATAGGGAAGAATTTTTTTTTTTTTCCCCAATTCAGCCCACCCTGAGGGCAGGGATGGCCTGGCATATAGTGCCGAGAATCAAACTGCATTCCCCTGTGTCTGCCTATCCTTGCCTAAACAGGCACTTTAGATCGCTGAACTATCTCGCTGGCCCATGTGAGGAAGAATTTTTGCTCTGCATAAAGTACCCAGTTGGTGGTATTTTGTTATAGTAGCTCACATAACTAAGGCATGACCACATTTTACTCCACAGATTGGCCTGACAATGGCTTCTCCAGTTCTGGCTTTCCTTATCTTCTTGGCCACACATCCTGGCTCCTTCTGGTGGCCCTGAGCTCTGAGCTGACCCTCTGGACCTTGCTTCTGGGCAGCTCCTCGAGGTTCTGAGACCTTTGCTCTATCCTATCTCCCTTTGTCCCCATGCCCTTTCACTGACCTGCACAACTGACTATCAGATCAAGTTTCCCAGTGACATAAACCTGTCCCTTCCCGCTGAGTACTGTATCCGGAATATTCTCCAGCCAATGGAAATTCCAGAGCCCCAACCCTTCCACGTGATGCCCCAACACCTTGCATACTCCCATGAGGACAGGGGCTCCTTAGCTTGCCAGGGCAAACGTGTCAATGATGCTGGCAAATTGGATCTGCCTTCTGGTATCGCCCAACAAGATGCGTGTTTTCAGATGATTGGGGGAAAAATTAAATGCTGTGAGAAACCATGTGGGTTCTTTTATATTTTTATATTTTTTAAATGCCTTCATACTTTAAAAATTAAGATTTTTGAGGCCAGCAAGATAGCTTAGCGGTCTAAAGCGCCTGCTTAGTCAAGCTTAGGCAATCAGAGGGACCGAAGTTCAATACCCGGCACCACATGTTGCGCCAGCCCCGCCCCTAGGGCCTGAGCCAACCATAAGTAAACAAACAAATGAATAAAGTAAGTTAAAAAAAAAAAAAAAAAGAACACCTACATAAAAAAAATTAAGATTTTTTTGTTGTCACTTTTCCACAATATTCAAATTTTGTCTACTTGATAGTGGTTTGGGCTTTACTTCCTAGTGGTATCTTCAAAAAGTCAACACAACTTAGTTGTGGGCATAGTTTTGCTTTGAAATGCTGTTTGGGTCACAACATTAATATATTCAAAAGATCTCTCCATGGTATCACTTGTAAGAATGATAATCTGAGGTCTTCAGGAAATTTTGCACTCATGCTAAAACTTTTAATATGATCATAGTTTTATTTTGCAAGTTCTAGATTTGGACGTTTTTGTATTGCCCCCTAACCGGTTTGGTGAACCGTTTAATGTGTTCTTTTCAGAAAGTTGTCAACTTGTTTGCCTCATTTGTTACTGCTGGGGTTATGTCATTGGCTGCCTGATGGGGCTATTTGCTTTGTAACTCAAGAGCTGTTACACTACCTGTTGGTGAGCATAGGGCAACCATGGCCGCCACAACCAAAGTCCCAGAGATTCATGATGTGACGCGGATCGAGTGCCTTGGTACGCGCTCCCACATGTGGAGACTTGGGCTGGACGAAGCCTTAGAGCCTCGCCAGGCTCCGCAGGGAATGGTGGGCCAGGTGGAGGCCGGGCGAGCAGCTGGCGTGGTGCTGGAAGTGATCCGAGAAGGGAAGATCGCTGGGTGGGCGGTCCTCACTGCCGGGCGGGCGGTCCTCACTGCCAGGCGCTGGGCACCGGGAAGACCGCTATCGCCATGGGCATGGCGCCAGCCCTGGGCCCGGACAGCCCAATCACAGCCATCACCGACAGCGAGATCTTCTCCCTGGAGGTGAAGCAAGACGGAAACGCTCACACAGGCCTGCCGCCGCTCCCCTGGCATCCGCATCAAGGAGGGGTCAGAGATCATCGAAGGGGGGGGTGGTGGAGATCCAGATCGGTCGACCAGCGACAGGGACGGGCTCCAAGGTGGGCACACTGACCCTCAAGACTATGGAGATGGAGACCATCTATGACCTGGGCACAAGATGACCAAGTTACTGGCCAAGGACAAGGTCCAGGCTGGGGACGTGATGACCATTGACAAGGCCACTGGCAAGATCTCCAATTTGGGCCGCTCCTTCGCAGGGGCCGGTGACTACCACGCCATGGGCTTCCAAACCAAGTTAGTGCAGTGCCGGGATGAGGAGCTACAGAAGCATAAGGAGGTGGTGCACACTGGGTCCCTGCACGAGATCAATGTCACTCAGGGCTTCCTGGTACTCTTCTCAGGTGACACTGGAGAGATCAAGCCAGAAGTCCAAGATGGCAGAGTGGCATGAGAAGGGCTAGGTGGAGATCATTCTCAGGGTGCTCTTCATCAACAAGGTGCACATGCTGGACACTGAGGGCTTCTTCCTCAGCCGGGCCCTGGAGAGTGACGTGGCCCCTGTCATCACGGCCACCAACCGGGGCATCACATGGATCTGGGGCACCAGCTACCGGAGCCCCCATGGCACCCCTGTCGACCTGCTGGACCGGCTGTTTGTCATCTCCACCTGCCCTACAGCGAGAAGAGCACCAAGGAGATCCTGCGCATCCGGTGTGAGGAGCAGGACGTGCAGATGCTGAGTGAGGGCATGGGGAGGAGTGAGGGCGCCTGCACGGTTCTCACCCGCGTCGGGCTGGAGACATCGCTGCGCTAGACCATCCAGCTAATCACAGCAGCTGGCCTTGTGTGCGGGAACGCAAGGATACAGAGGTACAGGCAGGTGACACAAAGCGGGTCTACTCGCTCTTCCTGGATGAATCTCGATCTCGATCCATGCAGTATATGAAGCAGTGCCAGGACACATTTCTCTTCAACGAGCTCACAGGGGCAGCCATGGACACCTCCTGAGCGGGAAATCACCCCTACCCCACCCTGTTCAGGTGCTATGAAATTGTACAAAATGGCTTTTCAGCTGGGAAAAAAGAGCAGTTAAACACAAAGTAAAACTCAATACAACACAACTGATAAGTAATGCTGGAGTTGGAAACTGAAAGGTCCCCCACAAACCCATGTGCTAAGGCAGTCCTCAGCCTGAGGCATAATTGGGGAATGAGATGTAGAGGCCCTGGAACCTCCTTGGAGGCTTGACCTTAATGGGAACGCTGGGACCTCAACCTTTCTTCCACTGTTTGCTTCCTGGCCTTCCTGACATAACCAAGGCCTTCTCTACCACATTCTTCTGCCGTGATCTACTATGCTGCCACAGGCCAAAAAGCAGAAGAGCCACGCAACTGGGGACTAAAACCTTTAAAACCATGGTCCAACATAAATGTTCCCTCCTTATTAATTTATTATGTCAGGTATTTCACCATCACAGTGGAAATCTGCAAATATGGAATGCAATTAGTAAGTACATTTTATTGTGAAAACTGTGTTCATGTCACTGGATTTAACAGTTGTTAGTTTCCATGGGCCGGCCAAATAGCTCAGCAGATTAAAGTGCCTGTAAGCAGTTGCAGTGGCCGAGGGTTTGATTCCTGACCCCCCATGCAGGCCCCACCCCACCCCTGCCCCCAGGGCATGCTGAGATAGCAATTGAGACTGGGCGTGGTGGTGCATTTCTGTAATCCCAGCTCTTGGGAGGCTGTGAACAAGCAGACTGCTACAAGTCCAATCAAGGAGTGAGACCCCGAGACCCTGTAGGCCCTTCCTTAAAAATAAAAAAATAAAAAATAAAAAAAGTTGTTAGCTTCCCTTAACTGTACTCTGTCTTTATATAGACTATATAAGAACAGTCATTTCCTCAATGCAAGGTCCTTTTTAAAATACAGTATCAGTCTTTCAATTTACTAACACTTCTCTTAAAACTCCTCTACCTCCTATCAACATAAGCTCAGAAGTAAACCTCAGATGCCCGGTGGGGATAATTGCCCTAAAGTGGGGTGAAATGACCTTGGCACTCTGCTGTCCCAGCCTTCCTTGCTGTGGTCAGGCCAGCTCTCTCGGGGGTTCCCACGCGTGGGCTCCCACGCATGCCTCCGGCAGACTCCGACTGGAGGTGACAAGATGAATACCATCCCAAGGAGAATGTGAAGAGGAGAGATGCCCTCTGTGGCTTCGGTTTCCAAAGCTGCTCTATCTTCTCAATGGGCATTTCTTTTTCTCTTAGTGAAATCATTAAATGCTAGGAAGAATCACCACCATGATGAAGTGAAATGGCATATATTTAGAAGGTGACCCATGTGGAACTCAGTACATATCATGCTAGATTTAGGAGGGACTACTTACCTTAAAGATTTATTCTCAGAGTGTCTGGGCTCATCGTTGGTTGGTTGGATTAAGGTTTGCTTATTATTTTGTTGCTGGTAACTCACCTCAAGACTTGCTTGTGTCCATTTATGTAGGATCCCTTAAAATATCAGAAATCACCAAGTTAAGTGTAAAATGTTTGATATTCAGAAGACAGCAATGTTAAGCTCAAGTATGTATGTTATAGAGTAATAGTATCACAAAGCTTCTCTTCTGGAGAGTTAAGAATGTAAATTTACAGACCAAAAATCAGAGAAAAAGAAGGGCTACAAGAATTTCCAATATTTTGGCCCTAGCCCTTCAAGGTCAGTGAGGACTCAGGACTAAAGAGTACCTGTACTATAACATCCTATAACTCAGTGGTGTCCCAAATGTTCTGTTCAAGGAGACTATGGGGCCACAGAGGAAAGGGACTGACAAGGTATAGTGTGCCTAAGGAGAGTCACCTAGAGAGAAAACATTCTCTCAGACCTTCACAGAAACAGAACTGGTCAAGCAATGGCCTTGACTCATCCAGATGGCTGACACTGACAACAGTTCTACAAAGCACTGTACATGGTTTCAAAGTATTTGATTGACCTTGAGAGATACAAAAGTTACGTGTTTTGTTATACAGGTCTTGCTTTAACTTGCTGTTAACCACCCAGCAGAAAAGTTTAACCATGAAACGTGAAACATAAAGCTAGATCTGTAAAAGGCTTAAATCAGCAGCTTCTGACATTGCCAGTTCTGCCAATAATCCATTGTGATCATGGAATATTGGACTATGTATACAACTACTTTCTTTTAGTTCAGTGAGAAGAAATTTTTTATACCAATAATGATTAGAATGAGTCTTTCATATTTATGTGGTTTTCTTGTAAAGCCATCTCCAACAAAGCAGACCTTAGTAACCATCCTCTTCCATGCCTTTTTTCTCTTTCCAGTGCTAATAACTTTTACTACTTTCATTTCTCCTTGGGCGCACCACCTTTGGGCAGAGGAACTTTCCATTTTCCTGCCCTTTCTTTTCGTACTGCTCCTTGTGGAGTCCTTCATCATTCTTTTGTTTGGTGTTTCTCTTCTCATGCATCTTGACAGTCTTCTTCATTTGTATTTTCTCCACATGGCACTGTTCATGGTAGAGCTTAGTCTTTAGGCCAATCATTTTATTTTATTTTATTTTATTTTTTGCCTTCTTTGAACATTCGTGAGCCTTTCAACTTTTCTTTGTTCTCTTTTTTTCATGGTAATCCAGGCAGTACCCATAGTATCGATGGTGTAATTCAGTATATTCATTCTGCGGCATGATGGCAGCTGCAGAGCTGCCGCGGGAGGCCTCAGGTATTGCAAAGAAAAGTCTTAACTTTGGGGAGCCCCAGACACACAAGCTGCTTCTGAGCAGCCAGAAACAGGAAAGCCAGCCAGGTACTTCTGATTATAGATTTTCCAAGAATGAATCTGAAAGGGAAAGTAATGCAAAGCATTTGGAAGTATTCTTGTCAAGTAATGAAAATGAAGAGAGATGACTTCATTTCTTTTTTTTTTTTTTTTTTGTCTTTTTGAGACAGGGTCTCGCTATGCAGTTGAGGCTGGTCCTGAGCTCACTTTTGTAGCCCAGGCTGGTCTCGAACTCGCATCAATCCTCCTGCCTCAGCCTCCCGAGTGCTGAGAGATGACTTCATTTCTACCTTTTCATGTAAGACCCAAATCCTTCATATACTTTTCTGCATTTCATCCTTAATGGGAAACCACAACCCCAGGGTCACACAGCCTGAAGTGGGAACAAGTTCAGTCACTACAGGAAGAAGACCTAGACCTAACGCTGCCCACCTCCTTCTTCCCCCGGGGTGTCACCGAGCCTCATTCCTACTTCATGACAGTGGTGCTCAGCTCAGCAAATGGATCCCAGGGCCCAGCCCACCTGGCTGTCAGCTCCCGGGCAGTGAGTGGGATACTGCCTCTGAGAGTGGGGCTCCTGCTGTCAGACTGTGGGGAAATAACTAAGGTTGCTGCCAGGCGTGGTGGCGCATAACTGTAATCCCAGCACTCGGGAGGCTGAGGCAGGAGGATCAGTGCGAGTTCGAGACCAGCCTGGGCTACACAAGTGAGCTCAAGGCTAGCCTGAACTGCATAGCAAGACCCTGCCTCAAAAAAAAAAAAAAATAAGGTTGCTGCTTTCTGAAGATGGATCTTCAGACTCCACTCCCAGTAGGGAAGATTGGAACCCTTGACCCACAATCAAACAATCAAGCAATCAAACATCCTGTAAGAACAATGAAGACCCAGGGCACACAGGGTGGACTGGGATTATAATTGAAGAAGAGGCTTTCTATGTACTGGCTGGGAAATAGTAGCAAGCGGAGATAATGATACGTAAAACTCAAAAGAAGCCTTCGTGCACTGGGGAGTCACCCTCACATGAAGTGTCCAGCTTGTGCATTTTGTCAGGGTTCTCCCTGGCGTGGTTTGCCCGACTGTGAAATTCAGCTTGGCTTTGGCTCTGGGGATGCCCCACCCTATTTACCATGAAATCATCTGAACCCTTTCCCCAGGTTATTCTCTTCTGGTCACGCAAAGTCTACCAAGACCCGAGGTGCCTTACCCTCATTCCAGAAGCCTCCTTGGCATGCTCCTTCCTGCTCCACCAATGGGAAGCAGGGTGGGTCCTGCAGGGAGACATTCCAACCCAGGCCCACTTGACAGGTTCCAGATGCTAATGAGCACACAAGCTGAACTGGGGCAAAGGTGTTCTCCTTCCTAGTGGAAAGCACTCATGACTAGGCAGTAAGTGTGAGGACCGATCGGGAAGCAGGAAGCATCAAAACTGAGCTCTGCGTTGTGGGGTGTTTCCCAGCTGAGCACCAGTGGCCACAACTGCAGCATCTGTGGGGGGACCGAGGCTCGTCACCTCACACCAAGTGCTGCTGGCGCACTGTCTGATCCAATCATGAGTCCTGCTCCACAGACATGCCCGAAAGAGCGCCCAATCCCCAATAACCCTGCTCCATCTATGATTCGGATCTGAGATTGCCATCATTTCTCCAGATCGCATGCCACCTCGTGCCTGTCCCATGGGACATGCTCCCATGTGTCTGGTAATTTCTCTGGTATTGGATATATAATTACCTAATCTTTTCAGTAACCCCGAGCCAAGTATTCATCTACTCATTCATCAGAGAAAGAAACAGAGATTTCTCTATTAATAAATCACGCTGGGTCAAAGAGCCAAAAAACCAAAATAGGTTTACAATCCACGTTTGAATGACTCCAGAACCCGTACTCAGGCCCCTGCAGTGCTTGCCAGAGGGAGGTTTTCTGGGCCAGAGATGGGGAACCATAGGGATTTTAGATCTTTCTTGGGAACCCAGCATGGAAGTATGCCACCAACTTGGTCGTTTCTGGGCCACTTCCTGCGGAGTGCAGAGTTAGGAGAGGCGCCGAGGATGCCTGTGTGCTCCCACGCACACACGAGGGTCCAGGCAGTTTACCTTATAAAATGTTTTATTTTCTCTCGAGGGAATCCTTCGTTCTGATGGCCACTTTCTTTGCAAAGCTTAGAAAGCCACCCTCTGTGCTTTCACAAGTGGAAAACCTTCAGCAAAAAGTGTTCGGCTGCCCCACCCCTGTGCAGATCAAATATTCATAACATCTGCTTTTATTTTATTTGTTTGCCTTTAGTAAAATATCAAGGATGACTGTGAATTAAATAAGAAGCAAATATCTTATAAACCAAGAGAGCCAAGTACGTGGCTAGCCGAAAACACTTTATGTGTTCAAGCATTTCCTAGACCTAGAAAATTCATATGCTAAAGCTTCAGCTCTGGTACTTCTTAATGTCTCGTGAGAATTGGGGACTATTTTTAAAAGTGAAAACCTTGTTGGATGGCACTTAACAAAAATGAAACATGTTCTTACAAAAGAACAACAGAGCCTAAAGTTTATTCTGGATTTCTGCCTGAATGAATAAGACATAGCCAAATGATGGAAGAAACCACCCATCTGCAAATGTGTTAAACTTTTGATGGGGTTTAGGACACAACTGAGCAGAGGAACCCCAGCCAAACACACTGTGAGGTTGACATCAGTCTTTTCTGTAAAAGCAGCAGTGTTTAACAAGGCACTTGCACCACCTGAAATCATTTTGGTTTTTATTTTTTGTTTTTGGGGGACAGGGTTTTACTAGGTGCTCCAGTCTGACCTTGTGCCACAACCCTCCTGCCTCAGCCTCCTAGGTTCTGGGCTTATAGGCACACACTACCACACACTGCTAAAGTCTTATTTAATGTTTACTTGTTTGCTTATTTTTTTTTTTTTTACGATAGTTCACTTTGTATGTGAGGTAAAGGTGTGCTATAATAGAATACGTATCTGAAGTGTACCTGCAGGAAGGTCAACAAATGTAAGTGCCTGTTTGTTCAAACCTTTATCAAGCATGGAAATTGCCCTCAGCCCAGCGTCAGCTGCCATTCTGGCAGGAGAGATAAAAGTTTTCCCTGCTTGGAGGTTTCCTATAGATGGGATCACACTTACAAGCCTCCTTGGATCGGGATGGCCTTTCCCGCTCATTGCCAGCTGTGCTGCATGTGTCTTTGGTCCAGTCCCTTTGACCACCATACATTAATCTATTTAAACGTTATGTATGTATGTATGTATGTATGTATGTGTGTGTGTATGTATGGGTGGCTGGCTCAGCCTGCCGTGGGGGTGGGGCTGGCACAGCATGTGGTGCTGGGAATCGAACTGCGGTCCCTGAGGTTGCCTAAGCTTGCCTAAGCAGGCGCTTTAGACCATCTTGCCAGCCCCATTAATCTATTTTATGGGTCTTCTATGTTTGATTTTGTTTTTACTTTGGGCTTTCCTTAGCGAGTAACTTACTTATGGATAGTTAGTTCTGTCCAGTTTGAGGTTTTTTTCCCTAAAAAAGTGGAGTTGCTAAGCACATTCTTTTTATTTTATTTATTTATTTTTGTACAGGGTCTCACCATGCAGCTCAGCCCTGTAGTGATCTTCCTGTCTCAGCCTTCCCAGTACTGAGATTAAAAGCATACACCAAAACACCCAGTTTTAGTGGCCTGAGCAGTGTGCCCAAGGCTCCAGGGCCAGTATGGCATGCAGTAGCAGGGATCAAACCCAGGTCCTTGTACTCACCAGACAGGTGCTTAGACCACTAAGCTATCTCCCCATCCCACTCCAGGTATTTCTACTTTTGAGGTTTGCCCTGGCATGTAGTAAGAGATCAATAAATACTGAAAGAACAGCTGAATTGAGTCTTGGGCTTGATATTTGAATTTAGTGGTACAAGAAAGTGAAAATGGCAAAAGAAATAGAGCAAAGGGAAAACTAAACGTCCTTTTTGAACTGTACAGTGCATTTGACCCATGCAAGCAGAAGACCTGCAGGAGATGTATCCACCCAGGAGCCTGGCAGACTGTCTCGTGGGTTACGTAGCATAACTTATCCCCACTTATGGCCATTCCTGCATTCTGTGCTATGTCTGCTGCTCCAAGGCATTGAACTCGCACGGTTCTGACACACTGTGTGCTTGTGCAGGTGTGGGATATTAACTAAAATGGGGAATGGCCTACTTTTGTTAGTGCCACCCCACTGTGCTTTCAGTCACTTTCATCTTGGCCCCAGTGAGGCCCGCTCCTGTTAACTGCCTGGGGTGAGCTCTGCCTCAGTAGCCACCCTGCCCCAGTGGTGTGTTCTGGCTCTTTTACTCCTCTAGGCCATTTGCCTGGTCCCACCACAGGGCTCTAGCCTCTTCAGTTAAAGCTGGCCAGCGAGCTCCTGTCGCTGGCATGCACGTTTGCAGACAACCTCAGCATTTGCAGAGTGCAGCCACCCCATGGTCTCACCTCGGCCTCCCTCCTGTAGTCCTACTTGTAGCCCTCTTTGTTTTCCCAAAGGTAGTGGCCAAAAGGTGGGCCAACCTTTGATAGCCAGAGTTTTGTTATACTTAAAATATCCTCTAGCCTTTTTCAAAAATGATGCATTCTTACCTCTGGCGATGTATACACATGTGTGTTGCTGAAGAGGCCTGTAGACTGGAGAGTTCAGAAATCTGGCTCCCGTCTATTGTTAGAAATTCAACTGCCACATGGTAGAGACACACAGTAGTTCCCAAGCTGTTTGTTTAACCCAATTATGAGATTTTTTTTGCCTTGGATCTTTTAAAAGTCCATTGAAAACTGTATTTGCCATATTTTATCTTTTTTTTTTTTTTTCCCATCAGACGTATTACCTTACAGAGTTTAGACTAAGGACCCGATTGTGACTTCACTGGGCTAATTTTATCACAACCAGATACTACAGATATTTCAGTTAGACTCCATGCCTTCAAGCTGATCATTTTTATTTCTGGTCAGTGATTCTGTCTGAACAATTAGAAAGGCCATGCACTGCCAGAGAAAGAGGCAGCAAAGTGCGGCTCTTATGAGGAATTAGCCCTCTGTGCTCGGACCAAACCCTTCCCTGATACTGCTGTCTCAGTGTTTTTAACTCTTAACCCTAGGACCTGGCTTCTCCCAGCTCCACGGAGATGGGCCCAACCAGCACACCCTAGGATCTGTGGGGGATTTGTGTTGGCCTATGTTCAAGCCCTGCAGACGTGGGGAGAACATGCATTTCCAGAGACAAAAGCATTCCTCCGAGCAGTGCCTGCAGTACAGAGCTGAAAGTGTCACGCATGCGGAACTCGCGCATGGCATCAAAATAATCAGAATTATAATGAGAATTTCAAAGGAGCATGGCAGACATCCTAATGAGGCAGTATTTGTAAGTTAGCAGAATTAACTCTGATTCTGTTTGCCAACTATAAAAAAGGAGGTGCATTTGTGGAAAACTATGCATATAAGCTGATTGCATTTGTAATTTTAGTTATTAAGCAATTTGTGTTGCATGAACCAATGAAACATTATACAATACTTGAAAAAATATTTCATGGGAAAGACTTTTTTTTCTCGTTTCAGAACTTTGTTTGTTTATTTATTTTTATGGCTGGCTCAGCCTGCCCTGAGGGCAGGGCTGGCGCAGCATGTGGTGCCGGGGATTGAACTGCGGTCCCTGCAGCCGCCTAAGCTTTCCTAAGCAGGCGCTTTAGACCACTGACCCATCCTGCTGGGCCCCAGGAAAGACATTCTTACAAGCCACAGTAAGAAAAAAGGAACAGAATGAAGACAATCCCCACATATACTCCCAACTTGAAAACCTATGGATGTAGCTAAAGTCTCAAGGTGATCTATAGACATGAATAAAAGTATATATTGGTAAGGCCAAAGTTGAGTCTTCTTAAAAATGTGCTTCACTGATGTTCCATACCAGCTTTTCAATTAAAGAGTTAAAATGGATTTACATTGTTCCAGAAAAGAATGTGCAGTTTATTAACCAAGTATCACTCTTGGTCCTGTTTTGTAGGGGAATCAACAGAAATCCACCAACGTAGTCTACCAGGCCCACCATGTAAGCAGGAGTAAGAGAGGGCAAGTGGTTGGAACAAGAGGTGGATTCCGAGGATGCACTGTTTGGCTGACAGGTAAGTATGCAGGCTGAGGCTAAGCTCGTGCACATGCACATACACCCGTGTGCTGTAAGCATCACATTAGCATATCCTATGCATGCATCATATTAGCATATCCTATGCATGCATATACTTCAGTTGAAAAGGGCATGCAGTGCACAATTTTAAGAAAATGAGTGTAACATATGACACACGGTAGATATTCCTTTAACCACAGGAAGAGGCTGGGGGCTGTGGTAGAATATTCAGATGTTAGTCCTAAGCCTGCTGTCAGTGAGAAATGGATTGCAGGTCTGACTCCAGGAAGACAGCCTAATGGAGTTGCAGGAAGCCCTCACGTGCTCGTGCTCTCTTTGGCAGGACGGGGTGTCACAAGTTGATGGTGACACTTCCTTTCAGTTTTGAGGAGCTCAGTAATTCTCATATTCATCTTACCTGGGAGTGAGGATTGGGGCTGTCCTCTTATTTGACAGTCTATAAGACTTTGGGGGGGGGGTTAGAGAGTCTCTTTTTATTTTCTGATGTGTTGACATCTAGGAGACTAGTTCCTTACTGTAAATAAGCATATCCTGTAAGAACCTGTATAAGAAGCAAAACCTGCCGGGTGTGGTGGCGCACGTCTGTAATCACAGCACTAGGGAGGCTGATGCAGGAGTTCCTCTGTGAGTTGGGGGCCAGCCTGGGCTACTAGATAAGTTTAAGACCAGGCCAGCCCGAACCGCATAGTGAAACCCTATCTCAAAATAAAATAATAAAATGAAATAAAATAAAATAAATAAGAAAATTGGAGATGTCCACTTGGCTGAGCCTACAGAAAAAAAACAGACAGACTAAAAACCTTCACGTCCCCAGTGATCTTTTCTAGTGTTTTTATAGCTGCAGAATGCCAAAGCTAGGGGTTAGTGACAGAACTGGAATTGGAACCGAAGATGCCCCAAACCTCCAGCCTGAGTGCAAGGGGTGCAGTCACGCTATGAAAATACATACACGTACTTAGTGCGTCTGGTCAATCTGTGAACACAGGGAAAAATATCCCATTAGAAGGGGCAGAGTTGAGTCTTCCATAAAATGTATTTCACAGAAGTTGTTACAGGCCAGCTCTGAGTGCAAGGCAGAAGACCGCTTCCTGGGAATGAGTTTAACATTCCCCAGACTTCAAGTGAAAAACCAGATTCCTCCCACAGACACCGCTTTTCCAAAAGCGAGGCTCTCAGCTGCAAAACTATGTTTGGCCAGGCTCTGCAAAACAGTAGGGGCATCACCCTCAAGGCTGACGCATTCTGACCTGAGGAGAACTTGGCGGAGGGCGTCAGGCAGGGATCTGCTCCACGTCCTTTGCTGTTACTCTGAGTCTTCTGTCCTCCTGTCCAGACTGGCCTTTCTCTTTTTATGGTTTTCAAGTTTCTTTCTGGTGTCTTTGTTTTCCTGGTTCCATTCGTGCCTGGGCTCCTCATCTGAATGGATCTGTGCGGCCTTAGGTGAAGGCAGACCCGGGCACCGTCCCAAGGCATTCTGGCACACAGCATGGGCTGTCACTATTCCTCAGGCGTTTTCTCCAGCTTCCTCCAGGAGATGTGATTTGTAGCCGCAGGTACCGCTGTGTTCCAGGAGTCTCCCTCCAGTTATATATTTGGCTTCTTGTGGTGTTGACTAAGGAAACAACTACTGTGCTAAGACGGGCATGCAAAGTCTATTTGCCTTAACCAGCACTGCCTTGAAAAGAAGAAAGGTGGCATCTGAAGGGTATATTGGCTTTGTCTTTTCATTCTTAAAAATCTCTTTGCTATCATTTTCTTTTTATCCTTAGATTTCAGAGGCAGGCTACTGACTAGAGAGGCCAGAAAAAATAAGAACTTCAAATCCAGGGATTCCAATGGAACCCCAGCTCCAGTCTACACTGGTCGAGTAACTCTAGACAAACCAGTCACCCTCTAAGCCTCAAGTTCCTTGTTCATAGAATGAGCCTTAGGATTAGTACCTGTTTTATGGGTGCGTAAGTAGAAGGAAATGAAATAAAGCAGCACTTAGCACAGTGCCTGGTCTATAATCAAGTCCTTAGTGAATACAATTACTCTTACCCTTATATATTGAAATAGTGTATCAGCAGGCTAATTAAGTGCCACTGCCATGATTTGGCTCTTCTTTTTCTGAAAGCTAAATGAAATTACAATCACTTTCTCATATTGCCAGTGCAAGACAGTATCTAGAGATTCAGAATTCCATTTTCCCTACTCCTCAGGCTGACAGAAATTCTAAGAGGAATTCTCTGTGTCTTTCCTCAAATGAAACTGAATAACATCATCTGACAACATATTAACATAGTGACATCTTTTACCAAAGACTCTCAACATCTTTTTTTTTTTTTTTTTTTGTATTTTAGGGAAAGATCTACAGGGGGTTCAGGGTCTCACTATTAGATTGGACTCGTAGTGATCAGCCTATTTACAGCCTCCCAAGAGCTGGGATTACTGGTGTGTACCACCATGCCTAGTCTCAACTGCTGTCTCAGCATGCCCCGGGGGCCGGAACAGGACAGCAGGCCCAGGGGATCCGGCCCCTGAGCCTGCTTGCAGGTGCTTTAGTCCGCTGAGTTATTTGGCTGGCCCAACATCTTTAGTCATTTCTTTTTAGGTTCCTGTGCCATGGCTAACGGCGTGACTTTAAATCATAACTAAAAATATGAGAGCTACATATTTACCTTTGGCTAGTTACTGTTTCCTCCAGTTTCCTTTGCTTTCTGTCCTTTATACCTATTTTTCTCTTACTCCTTCCCCCTCTTCCTCTTTCCTCCTGCTGCTTTCTTGGTGTTGACTTCTTGGCTTTTTTTCTTCCCTCCCCACTTTCTCCTTTCCATGCTAAGTGTGTGTGTGACAGGGGTGTGGCACCTCAGAATATTCTGCTAGTGCAAGGGACAAGTGAATTTTAGAGTACAAACTTTCTAGGGTTGCTTAGATCATGAGCTTATAAGTAATTTGGCAGATTGCATTTCCCCCTATTCCCGTATACACTTCTCTTATCTGGAAATTATCAAGTGTGTTTCCACTTGTTATACTTTGAAGCACGGTGGAAGGCACTTTGTAACTGCATTCTCATGTAAAACTCCTAAGGAGACTAACAAGGGACACACCCCTAAGAACTCTAGATTCTTCTACAGCCTAATCAAGGTGATTCACCAACTTCAGGTTTTAAGAGTCAAGAACTCTAGATTCTTCTACAGCCTAATCAAGGTGATTCACCAACTTCAGGTTTTAAGAGTCGTTTTCAAAAAACTAGGAAGAGCTGGGCGTGGTGGCTCACGCCTATAATCCCAGCACTCGGGAGGCTGAGGCAGGAGGATTGGTGCGAGTTCAAGACCAGCCTGGGCTACAAAAGTGAGCTCAAGGCCAGCCTCAACTGCATAGCAAGACCCTGTCTCAAAAAAAGACAAAAAAAAAAAACAAAACAAAACTAGGAAGCCGAAAGAGTAACACTGGGCTTTGATGACAGATGTTTGTGCGGTGGTGTCTGCCTGCAGGGGCTGCCAGACCCAGCCTGTCCTGTCTCCTCTCCCCTGACTGATTTCCTCCATGTGATCTGAGAACACTGCTCAACAGAGGACAGAATCAGGGCTTGTATGTACAACTTTCTAATCTCTAAAACAGTCTGTAGGTAAGAGAAACACACCAAGGATCAGACCTGCTCGCACCAGGCCTGTTTGCTTACTCTGCGTACTTTGCTAGGCTATAAGCCTAACAAGAGGCAGTTACTTCAAAACTTGAAATAGCTGGGCGTGGTGGCACACACCTGTAATCCTAGCACTTGGGAGGCTGAGGCAGGAAGATCAGTGCGAGTTCAAGACCAGCCTGGGCTACAAAAGTGAGCTCAATGCCAGCCTCAACTGCATAATGAGACCCTGTCTCAAAAAGACAAAAAAAAAAAAAAAAAAAAAACGAAATAAATGAAAATAGTTTGCTTATAACTAACTTCTAACTTCTTCTGGATTAAATAATTTTATTTATTTATTTCATTTTCCATGTTCATGGGTTTATATTTCGAACAGTATTGAGGCTTTGTCACCTGTTGTACACTTTGTGCTGCTCCACAATTTACAATTGTGCACCACCATCCAAGCGATGAGAGCCTATTGCAACAAGCACCAGAAGTCATGAGGGAGATGTCAGGAATATTTGATGGCTACGGAAGTTCAGATGAGATTCAGTGAACACAGCCCATGAGGAAAGCCGTGCTGTGGGCCTTCCATGATACACCACAAACGTGGCTTTCCTGAGCAGTACCACAAAGCCAGTACCTTGCCCTCTTTCGCAGTGGCTCTTATTAGAAAGGCAGTCCTCATGTTCTTGGCTTTTGACACCAGAACAGGGCTCTACTCAGGACTGGTATCAGCTGGGTACATGCACTCCTGGGTCCATGTGCTCCAGTGCATCCAGGTCCCTGGCAGTCCCAGGGCTGAAGTGGTCCGCAGAGGACTGAAGATGAGGAGCAGCAGGGTTTCAAAGTCCGTGGATATTCAAGGTTCTTCCAGAGACATTAGCATCCAAGGGCACTGATACTGTCAGCTGCAGAAAGGATCCATTTTCCTTTTGAATTCTCTTCCTCCAGAGCCACTGCTGTGGCCCCCAGGGCTCCTGCCTGAGTTCGCACCGGGCTCTGTCTCAGGCTCCAGGCCACTCAGGGTGCCAAGGAGCAGAGCACAGAGCACATGCTAGTGTGGCCAGCATCCCAAGGTCCAGAATTAAATCATTTTAATCTAAGCATTACCAAACAGTTGGAATTGCATTTAGGTGCCTTAAAAGTACCAAATAGGTTAGGGTTTATCGACTTGAGGGCAGTGCCAATCTCTCTTGCCTCATCTGGCAGGTCTTTCCGGTGCTGGGAAAACAACAATAAGTTTTGCTCTGGAAGAGTACCTCGTCTCCCACGCCATCCCATGTTACTCCCTGGATGGGGACAATGTCCGTCATGGCCTTAACAAAAACCTGGGATTCTCTTCTGGGGACCGAGAGGAAAATATCCGCCGGATTGCTGAGGTGGCCAAGCTGTTTGCCGACGCTGGTCTGGTCTGCATCACCAGCTTCATTTCTCCGTTCACAAAGGTAGAAGGATTCGGCCCTGCCTGTAATCCTGCCACTGCTTAGGACAGAGCTGGGTTGCAGGGGAGGTCCAGCGCGATCCTACACTTTCAGTTTCCTCATCCGTGCTCCTTGTCCCAGTGTGCTCCCTGGTTTCCTCTGTTTGCTGTTGGCTATATAAAGACAGTTCCTTCACCTCCAGATGTCAGGACTTAAGTTGATATGAACCCACTACGAGTTGACATTCCCAATTACAAGGGACACTGGGTCAGAGTTGCAAGGAAGAAAAAGTTAAGAGGAACTGTAAAGCTCTATTATTTCAGTTGTGTGATAAGGCATGTTTACTTCATCAAAGAAAAGAACAGCTCCCCGAGAGGCCTCCGGTGATCCGGTGATCCGTATTTAATGGCCCCCACTGAGGCGGAGCCTGGCTCTTGTTTTAAAACTACAAATTTCTAGGAGTTAGAGACAGTGTGCTTTGTGCTCTGGAAACACTGTTTGAATGCACTCCTCCCGTGTTGCCAGGCTGTGCTGCTAAGAGGTGCTGGTGTTGGTGCTTTCTCTGCAAGAGTCTTTGCAGAGGGGGCGCTGGGGGGGGGCTGGGGGGTGCTTGAGATTGAACCCAGGTACTGTGCACTAAGTGACATTCCCAGCCCTTTGATTTTTTTATTTTGAGATGGGATAACTGCCAAGTCACCAGTTGCCCCACGCAGGGCTCAAAAGGTGGGAGTCGCCAGCCTCCTAGAGTACCGCAGTCACAGGTGTGCAACACCGCACCCACTGACAAACTTGAGAGTTGCATTGAGAGTGACATGTCTCTGCTTTCTAAGGGTACTGTGCAAGGTATGGACCCGTGTTACCTCAAGGATGTGAAGTGCAAGAGCCCTCATGTTTTGTGCTGAAGACGTTTTGCCATAATTCGCTTTCTGTTGCTCTAACAAAATACTACAGAGTGAGCAATTCATAAGGAATAGAGGTTTATTTGGCTCATGATTTGCGAGGCTGAGAAGCCCAAGAGCACGAGCATCTGCTTGGCATGTGGCAAGGCGCCGTAGCTGTATCTAAACACCACAGAAGGGATCTCATGGCAAGACAGAGCCAGGGGCCCTCTGAGGGCTTTTTTCCCGTAAAGCTACTGGGGTGGGGGTAGGGGAGCTCCGCCCTAATGACCGTATCTAGTTTTAATCTTTTCTCAAAGGGTCTGTCTCCCAATACCAACAGCATGTGAGTTTGGGCTTAAGTTTCCAATGCATGAAATCCAGAGCACCCACACAAACCTGAGCAAACCTCTTTGTACATTCTTAAACATCCGGCTTTTCAGGATCGCGAGAATGCCCGCAAAATCCATGAGTCAGCAGGACTGCCGTTCTTTGAAATATTTGTTGATGCACCTCTAAGCATCTGTGAAAGCAGAGACGTCAAGGGCCTGTACAAGCGGGCGCGCGCTGGGGAGATTAAAGGTAGGAGAACGAATTCGTCCATCCCAAACTGCCTGTGGTACATAGGTTATTTTTCATCAATTCATAATATATTCAGTATGCCCATGGGCTTATTAGAATGTGGGTTTTCTCTTTCAAGAACTGCTACCTTCATTCAATGCAATAAAAATAAAAAAATAATAAAAAAAAAAGAACTGCTACGTTTGCTATAAAATGGTCATGCATATGAGATTCTCGGGTTGGGAGTGTCAGAATTTTCCTACTAGCCTTGTTTTCAGTTCCAACCAGCTGTAGAGGACTTGAACTTTGCTAGACATTGATGATAATTTGGGGCTTTCTATGTTGAGAATCCAACTGTGTCTTTTGCCTATAGCAAGAGGACAAATACAGCTGTTTGTCTTCTGTTATAATCAGAACCCCTAGTCACACATTATTCCACAGATGTGAGGCTCACTTACTATGACAATGACTCTGTACTTTTGGCCGTACTGTGCCTCTCGTGCCTTGCAGGATTTACAGGTATTGATTCTGACTATGAGAAACCCGAAACTCCTGAGTGTGTGCTCAAAACCAGCCTGTCTTCTGTGAGCGACTGTGTCCAGCAGGTGGTGGAGCTCCTTCGAGAGCAGGTGGGTGGACGGGCCGTCGCTCTTTTATTTAGTTTACCGCAATCATGAAAGAGACTCTGTGCTTCTTGAATCAAGGAAGTTTCTCCGTTTTAACTTGAAATCATTGCTAATTTTGTTTCACTCCAGAACATCTTACCACATACAATCATCAAAGGGATCCACGAACTTTTCGTGCCGGAAAACAAACTCGATCAAGTTCGAGCTGAGGCCGAGTCTCTTCCTTCACTGTCAATTACCGAGGTAAACGGGTAGCCACAGGGCAAAGCCTGTCATTAGCGTGCGCTCGCTGTTGCTCTTACAGGAGTAACTGGATGAGAGGCGTGATCACGGGACGTGCGGTGTTCGCCAAGAGAAAGCCGCTTCACTTGTGCCAGTAGCGTTGTGCCTCTCCTTCAGGCAAATCTCTACCCATAGTTGCCTGCTCAGCTCCACCATAGACGTGGGACACCGACAGCCAGAGTAAAGTCTGTCTTTGCCTGGGACAGTTTCACACATCACTGTCTTATACGGGTAATGCTGAAGTCTGGACATCAGACCAAAACTTGGCAGGCAGTGGCTCGGGAAACGGTGGCCCAACGCTCGGGTACTTCCTGGGCAAGGAAGAAGCGGTTGCGGGGGCCTTGAAAGTAGCTCAGCAACACGGAGCCTGCCCGGCGAGGGCCGGGTCCTGAGTCTGATCTCCAGTACCCACACAAAAGAGGAGTTTGAAGAAGAAAGAGCTACCCTCAACTAAAGTGGTACAAATCCCTCCAGTGTGTCTTCTCTGAAAACTGCTTCCTTCCGTTATCAGCAAGAGTTCAGCGCTGGCGTGTTGGGCGGCCCTGCCCCTGGGGCACGCTGACAGGGCGATGAAGCCCCTGTGGTGGTGGTGCGTACCTGCGTAGTGAGACCCTGAACACCCTGTGGACCCTGTATCAAATGCATTGTTTAAAAGAGGAAGAGTTCAGACTGGTTACCCTGTTTTCTCTGCGTGGAAGATGTTAAGCTGCAGCCCCAGCCAGCTACCCTGTGTGTGGCTTTTATGGTCGGCGTTAATTGGGCTGTACCAGGAGATAGATAGTCTTTATTGGGACTGAGTTTTATCTATCGAAACTCTGGAGATTTTATAAGATACAGAATAAATAGGGAAGCTGCTTCCGCTATGAAGACTCCTAATCGAGTAAGTCTTGAACAAACACCCTACTTCAGTAAAATGAATCCTGAGCTCGCCAGATGCCAGGCAGATGAGAGAACACTGTGACAAGCACCATATTGTGCAGTTCCGATAGCAGAATGGTTTGCAATGTAGAGAACTTCAAAAATGCAGTGGTTGGGTCTCTGGTCACAGGGATGACAGGAAAGGCTGGAGGGCAGGAACCAGGAGCTGAGATTGAAACTCACAGCTGTGACTTGGCAGCTGGGGAAGATGAGTAAGACACAAGCCCTAAAGGACACGTGTGTTGCAGCTACACGTGGCTTGATATCATTAGTGAATAGCCTCTAGTTGGGTAGAAGGAGGTAGGAGTCACTCCGTGAGTCTGAGTGGCCAGAGCTTGAAAAGCTGAGGTGTTTGGGGAATGATTTAGGGTTTTACCTTAAAGTTAATGGTTTTCTCAGGATAGCCAAATGACCAATAAATACGTCTGATGAAAACATGCAGGGCTGACCAGATAGCTCAACGGATTAACGCGCCTGCAAGCAGGTGCAGGGGCTGAGGGTTTTATCCCTGGGCCTGCTGTGTGGGCCTGGTAGTGCTTGCCTGTAATCCCAGCTCTTGGGAGGTTGTAAACAGGCAGATCACTGAGTCTGATCTAGTGAGACCCTGAACACCCTAGAGGCCGGTTCCTAAAAAATATTAAAAAAGAAAGAAAAAAAAAAAAAAATGACCGACCCAGACTGGGGAGATAGCTCAGTAAAATAAGCACTTCCTTGGCAAGCACAAGGACCTGAGTTCAATCCCTGGTTCTGCTAAATAATTAATTAATTAAATCTCTTTCTAAAAAAAAAAAGACTGCAAGCAGACACTGGGGTAGGTCTCCATCTCCAGGCCTTCTGTGCTGGCCCTGTCCCCTGGGGCACACTGAGACAGCAATTAAGACTGGGCATGGTGGTATGCACCTGCAATCCCAGCTCTTAGGAGGCTGTAAACGAGCAGATCAGTATGAGTCCAATCTAGTAGTGAGACCCTGAACACCCTGTAGACCCTTCCCTAAAAACTACAGGAAGAAATAAAAAATAAATAAATTGGTGCTGATAAGAAAAAAAAAAGACCGACCCAGAATTTTTGTGGAGGAAAAAAAAAAAAAGCAGCTAATTATCAGCTCAATTGCAAAAGATGGGAAAATGTACAGATTAAAATGTTCAAAGGAATCATCTTAAGGCGCTAACTTTTCAACATCCTTCCATAGCAAAGCTGTAGGATTTCACGTCTGCGACCCTAGCATCACCGGGCCAATGTAACATGCGGGAATGCTTGCACTACGCATGTGCCCCTGTCGAGTGAATAAAAAGAACTGTCCTATGGCCAGATGCCTGTGAAATGGAATTCAGGGGCACCTTCATCTGCTTTTCTCTGTTTTGCAGCTGGATCTCCAGTGGGTCCAAGTGCTGAGTGAAGGCTGGGCCACGCCCCTCAAAGGGTTTATGCGGGAGAAGGAGTACCTGCAAGCTCTCCACTTCGCCACCCTGCTAGATGGTACGTGTGGTGGTGTTGTTTCATCTTTCATATGAAAGCAGAAAGTCTCCGCCAGGATTTAGTACAGGAACAAAAATCATTAATCTTTGGTTTGTAAATCTTACCGCAATAATATTTAGCTCATTTATATGACATTTAATTATAGTATGTAAATGTTTAGCATTCTGTCTGGGCGGGGAGCCACTCTCAAAGGAGTGTTGAATGTTTAAAAGTAGCCAACGAAGAGCGAGGATTTGTGGTTCTGTCTCACGTCCACCTGTTCTTTGGTGGTCCTGTGATCTAGTCACAAGCACTACTGTTGTCAGAAACATTGCTGTCCCAGGCTGCTAGTGATACCTGGGACAACTGAGGCACACTCAGCATAGTGACAGGCTCAGAAGGTGCCACCCGCCCTCCAGGTTGTCCTTTCAAGCAGTCTTGCAGCAGCGCGTTCTAAAGTGACCAGGTTCATTCTCCTTTGGAACATATGGTAGGAGCTTCATCCACTAACCTCCAACAGGAATGCCCACTAAGGTGGCCTTCCAGGCACAGGCTAATGGCTTTTAGACAACTGACTTGGTCAAAGACAGAAGCATGAGTTACTCAGAAAAATTCCAACCTGCCTATAGTGATTACTTCATTCCTAGAACTTACTGAGCTTAACAAATACAACTCACATAGTCCAAGGTTTTGGGGAATTGCCGACAAATGGGGAAGAGGACAGACGAGTCCTGTGGAGTTTAATGCTGGACAGGACTCCAGCCCTGGTAGGAGGACAGATCAAATCAGGTGTTCATGTCCTGGGCTTGTACTTCCGCCTGGGGTGTGAGGAACAAAGCCAGAATTAAACCTCAGAGGCTGGGCAGAATGGAACTTCTTCCATGTTCCCTGGGGGGCACCTATTCACTGTATACCCCAAGACCTTCACTCTCACACTAAGTAACATCCCCCCAAGCACTGGCTTGCCTCAGCAATAATAATGCACTGTCTTCAGCGTGTCTTTATTTTCAAAGCATCTTCTCAGATATTATTTTACTTGATCCTTACAAATGAAAGATAGACAATTATTATCTACTTTATAGATGAGAAAAATGACCTTAGGTGCCGGGCGTGGTGGCTCACACCTGTAATCCCAGCACTCGGGAGGCTGAGGCAGGAGGATCGGTGTGAGTTCGAGACCAGCCTGGGCTACAAAACTGAGCTCAAGGCCAGCCTGAACTGCATAGTGAGAGCCTGTCTCAAAAAGGCAAAAAAAAAAAAAAAAAGAAAAAAAGAAAAATGACGTTAGGTAAAGGGATTTGCTTCAGTTTATATCATTCATAGTCGAGGACCCACCATCAGGGTCCATACTTTCCTTGTTCCCGGCCCCAAGTTCTTTCTAGACCAAGCTGCAACCCTGATATTCTTTCTGATAGAGCATTGAGGGTCCAGCTGTCCACACAAGGGAATGCTGACATTTGTCTTGATGTGCTGGTGTTCACATGGGCTGCAGCAAGTCAGTGTTGCTGGACTCAGCAGCCAGCTGAGTAGGGCATTGTAAACAAGAGCTGTGACCACTGGACATGAGTGGGACTCATCCAGAAGTCCTGCTGACCTTTGATAAGGATTTGCACCACGAAGGAAAACACCAGTGTGGTGGATATGATTGCAGCGGTCAATGTTGCAATCAGAGGTCCTTAGCTCTGGAACTAAGCATGCAGATTGGGGGCCAGTAAGTGCCCTAAGCACACAGAAGTCGCTGGCATTTTGAGAAGGAAGAAAAGAGCATTTTCCTGGGTTAAGTTTATAGCTTTTGATGATTTTTTTTAAGAGAATCTAAGGCCCAAGTGGTGAAGAGTCACTCATACAGACAATCCATCTGGATAATTTAAGCAAAATCTTTCTTCTTCCACCTTTCAGCATTTCTGCTTCATTCATAGGCAAAATATAACGGCTTTCTGCATTTCTAATTTATACTCACTCTCATGAGGTGGGTGACATGCTTCCTACCGTTGCCACTTTCTGTGTAATCCAGATGTGTGCCCGGAAGCCTGCTGCTGAGGGTTCAAATGAGCTCACTTTCCCTTTACTACTGCCAGGTCCCCAGCTGCCCTTAGGAAGAACCAGTTCTTCCACAGCCTAGGGGGTCTGTTGGAGGCCTCCGCTATATGTGAGGGTCCACAGTGCACAGTTCCTGCGCGCCACTCAGCCCCTGAACTTCTTGGCCCTGGCGAGGCAATGGCCGTCTGTGAACTATTTCTCAAGTGGGAAGGAGGATATCCCCTTTGCCTGTATCCACCTCAGCTGAAGACGCTGGGTGGCTGAGCCCTACAGAATCATTATTGTAATCTGTATGGGTAGCTTCAATCTGTGTCTACAGCGTGGCCACATCAGGAGTTTAGTACCAGATGTGATGCGTTTTCTTATGCTCTATCATCTTAAAACCTGAAGGCCCTGCTCATGGAACTCTCTGTGAGACTCCTTTTCTCCTTATGAGAAGTCTCTGCTGCCTGCACCATCTGCCTCTGCAGCCAGAGTCCACAATTGGGATTCAAAGCACTGTAGCCACCTGCTAGAAGCCTCCTCAGTTCTCCTATAAATCAGGTAATAAAAACAGACCTCAGGGGCTGTGGAAGTAGCTCAGCAGTCTAAACACCTGCCTGACAAGCACAAGGACCTGGGTTCAATCCCTGGTACTGCATGCCACTCTGGCCCTGGAACTCGGAGTGCTCTGTGCTGGCCATTGAAACTAGGCATGGTGGCACAGGTCTGTAATTCTGGTGCTGGGGAGGCTGAGACAGGAGGATCACTGCAAGTCTGAGCTGTGGAGTGAGACCTTGTACCAAATAAATAAATAAATGATTTTTTTTTTAAAGACCTCAGGAAAAATGGTACCCTGCCCACCTCTGCTACTCTCTGTATCTCATCATAGTTTGGTCCTAAGTCATAACAGATGAGAGTTTGAGAAGAAAAGCAGAACTGGCTGGTTTGTATGCAGTGAACAGCTGTGGGCCTGGGCCAAGACACTCAAGTTGTTGGACTCAGCTCCCTCACCTGTGCTGGGGGTGTGCGAATACCCATGTCACGGGGACAGAGAAAGTGTGAAAGAATGGCCGCCCAGTAGGAAACGTCCATGGGTGTAAGGCGCCAGCATGAACAAGGCCCAGCCGCATGCTAGGAGAGCTTGGAGTGACATCAGTGTAAGGAGCGCAGCTAACAGCAGACTCTTCTCCACTGTCCGTCCCCACGTGCCAGGGGTGGCCCAGCTGCTAGCAGCCAAGTGGCTGTGAGGACAGATGTGGGTTTAAGGGACACGCAGTGCAGCTCCACCTCTGACCCAGGAGTGCTGCTTTCTTCACATCACGTCAGTGATCGTGTGACTTTGTTTTAAGCCAAAGAACTTTTGAGGAAACGCAGTGTAACCTATGGGTAATGCATGTAACAGGTGAAATGGAGCTGCTTCCCTAGAACAGAGGCTTGCCCTGCTTCCTCCAGGACAGCAGCAGCTCACAGGCATCTGGAGGGGTGGGGCTGGGGGACACCCCCTATTTATGCTGTGTCACAGTCTCCTGCAACTGCCTAGCTTAGCTGATGGCCAAGGGCACCGAACGCAAGTCTACAGGAATAGCGTATTTATTTTTCAGAAGATGAAACAAGATATCATTTGTGTGGTTAGCGTTTCATGTTAACCACTTCATGCAGGTTTGAGACACATCACTGAAAAACTGAAACATTTTGGGTCGCCACAGACGTGTGACCACTTCTGCCTATCGTCAAACAATAATTTTCTTGGTCTTCTACAAATGTCAAGCGACATCTTTAAATTCTCATCATATTTGCTAAAAAATACTTTCTTAGTTATAACTTTCCCAAAGGTTCACACTTTGCCCCAATTTAAAAATAAGAAAGCTCTACTCAGTCAAAAAACAAAACAAACCAAAACTCAAATCCGAGATAATTTGTTAGTGTTTATGTAGAGTATGAATTACTCTGTACATTATTCAATGACCAAATTTTACATCATATCAATGTCTCATTTTACTTTACCTCTCACTGGAACTGTAGTTCCAGGGTTGTTACAGATACTCCTGGCACAAGTGTCACATGTAGTTGGGTGTGGTGACACACAAGTGTAATCACAGCATTTAGGAAACTAAGGCAGGAGGATTGCTGTGAGTTGGAAGCCAGCCTGGCTGTGTATCCAGTTGCAGTCCATCCTAAATGACATAGTAAGGCCCTATCTCAAAACTGCATATTTACTGATAGATTCCAAGTGAGATCCAAACATGGCGGCTCCATCATTTAATGGCCCTGATAGTCCAACAGGGTGCCGGGGCTCCTGTCAGTCTGGAGTTTGAAGCAGGTGATCACTAGTGCTCTGGATAATGGTACTATGAAGATATTTTATCCATATGAAGAAAAAGTGTTGAAAAGATGAGATTACTTACTTGAAGTTTGAATTCACATCCTGGTTCTCCTGCTGTAGCACTTTCCCTAAACATCTGGGATTCTAGGATGTTTCTGAGCAGTGTGTTTCTGTCTCCCTCCCGATGTCAGGTACAGAAATCATTTGACAGTGGTAGTAACTTTACATGTTTGCAAGGGGTAATTTCTCTCTGGCATTAGAGAGGCTATTGATGTGTGCTGCAGTCATTTTGAAATAATCATCTAAACAGTGCTTTGGGAGTGTGCTAAACAACACTTCACATAAATTCCAATTTTAGCAAGTTTTAGTGTCATATACTCGATTTTTAAAAATAGCATGACAAAGAGTTTTATATTTGTAAACTATAAAGTGTCATAAAAGGAACTTGTTCACTGATACTGTTGCTTTAAGATTGTTTTTGTGGAGCGCTGAAAACATGTTTCTTAACTGTGTTTGTATTTCTCCAGGCCTGGTCCTTCCTGGTATGTACTTTAACTTTCCAAGTAGCTCAATTATCATAATTAGAAATGTTATAATAATTTGAAATGGTTCAAGATATGACTGAAAATAATCTAAATTTACTATGTGGAATCATTATCAATTCATGATCCAACCAATTATAATAAAATATTATATTTTTCTATTAATTCAAGTCTAAATAATAGGAAATTCCTCGATCAGATGAAGCTACTATTTATGATGTGTTTGATCAACAAAGATAAATTTATTTCTAAATTATTGTTGCACCTTTTGTTCCTGAGTTCTTTTAAATATATGATCCTCTCACAATGACTGACAATCCGTCTTCAGTTTCACAAAATTGTGGAAAAGTTTTTCTATCACATTTATGAAATGTTTTTAACTGATGAAAGGATAAATCCATTTTAGAGGCAATTTAAAGTGGATTTACCTGGTTGGATTGTGTATGACTGTGCCTCATCTTTTAGCAGTGTGTGATTGTGCATGAATTTAATTTTAAACTATCGTAATTGATAGCCATAGAAATGGAAATAAATACTCCGT
Organism: Myocastor coypus; assembly: GCA_004027025.1. Lineage (NCBI taxonomy): Eukaryota > Metazoa > Chordata > Mammalia > Rodentia > Myocastoridae > Myocastor > Myocastor coypus. The sequence continues at coordinate 76,252 of PVJA010003687.1, forward strand.
TCCCATGACTGTTATCTTCCATGCCATACCACAAGTTAAGAGGTAAAATTCTAAAGATGTCGCTTATCACTGCTATTGCTTTCATCGTTGTTGGTTTTCTCTTTAAAAGCCCAGTTATGCAATAAAGATTGAGTTAGTGTTTGCATAGAAACAGCCTATGCGATGAATAAGCAGGTCTGCAACGCTAAAATGGAAAGTTTGAAAATTATTAGAGTAAAAGAGAAATTATTCAGTAAACAGGAACCTATCCTTTGCACTAACCATGGTTAAAACACCACAATACTCCTCCGTAATGAGGCCTGCTATGGTCACGAAGGGCAGGGCTATCGGGGCTGAGGCTTGTTTAGAGCCACTGAGGAGGCTTAGTGCAGTTCAGCTGTCGGAAAGTTTACACAGGAGAGAAGCTGGGGAAGGCGACACCGTTGACATTTACGCCCAAGTGGCGCCACAGCTGTCGGCGTGCGAGATGGGTCGGGGCCTTACTCTCCGCAGCAGCTCCCTTAGCAGGACAGCTAGCGCTGTGCAGTCACTGCGGATGTGTTCCCGAGGCCACCGCGAAGGCGCGTCAGAGGCTGCGCTGTGCCAGAGTGCGGTGGTGGGGAAGCGACCCCTTGGGTTTCCGTTTGGAATAACTTATGGAAGGCAGTGCTGCAGACAGGACTGGGTTCCCCCAACAGCCTGCTCTACCTTTTGCTTAGCATTTTGTTTTACTGGATTTTGATCAACTTGCTCTACCAACAAAGTGAAACGCCATGGTCTTCGAGCACTGTTGATAAACAATCCAGAGAAAGTGCGGCTTTCAAGCAAGATATCAGCATCCTCGCAGGCTTTGCTCTGTGTTTACCGCTCTCCCTTTCCTCAGATGCCTGGACCTTGTGGCGATTTAATCATCTGCTACACCTCCGCAGATACAATGTGGTGCGGCATAACTCTGCCACAGCAAGCCAGGCCAAATGCAGCATTTACTGTCGTTTAAATAAGAAAACTATTAGCTAGGCATGGTGCTACACACCTGTAACTCTAGCACTCGGGAGGCTGAGGCAGGAGGATTGTTGAGAGTTCAAGACCAGCCTGGGCTACAGAGCGAGCACAAGGCCAGGCTGGACTGCATAGTGAGACCCTGTCTCAAAAAGGACATTTAAAAAAAAGGAGAGAAAAAGAAAGAAAGGATAAAAGAAGAAAGAAAGAAAGAAAGATCAAGTTTTATCCTTGTAAGCCCCAAACTAAAAAAAAAAAAAAAGTACATTTTTAACTGTGGAGCTTACATTTTATCCATTCAAAACAAAGGTGCACTCAGGATGCTGCTCTGCATAAGGGAACTTTCCAGAATGTCTGTCACTATGTCGTGAGTTCTGCCAGTAATGGTGCCTGAAAGACTGGGACTCCTTGGGAGTGATTGGCTCCCATGCCGAGGGAACCCCATAACTAAAATCATAACTGCCACCCTCTGCCACGTGCCTCTCTGCCTTGGAGCTAGCTGAGTATGGACTGAAACCTCCACTAATTATGAGCTAAATAAACCTTTCCTTAAGGATTTTAGTTTCTGTTTTAGGGTTCTTCAAAAAAAAAAAAAAAGAGAGACCACAGCAGCCTGGCAAGTCTGGAAGCTTCAGGACAGGGTGGCAGGCCTGAGACCTGAAGAAGGGACATAGTTGATATCCCACAGTGTCCTGCTGGCTGAAGTCCCTCTTCTTCTGTCTTCTGCTTTTCAGGCCTTCAACTGACTAGATGAGGCCCACCCATATTATCGCTTTGCCTACAGTGTACTGATTTAAATACTAATATCTAAAAATATTTTCATAGAAACTGTAAGAATAATATTTGACAAACTCTGCCTGAAGCCATGTGCTAGCCAAGCGGCCACATATGATTCACCTTCACAGTTTCTCTATTTTTTGAGGGGGTTATAGTTTTCCTCTCATCCTTTGGGTCCAAGCTCATTACATTTTCTGCTGCTGAAGTAGTAGTTTCCAAAAACAGCACATTCCACACTTCCTGGTTTGTCCTAATGTCACCTAAGAAATGAGAAAGCCCATTTTATTCATATTCCTTTGAAAATAAGAGATTCGGCATACAGTTGAAAGGGGCTCATATGAGTTCTAAAGAAAATGCATGTGTTTTATTAGAGGGTTTTATATCATTTATTACCCCTCCACAGTTTCATTTTAGTTGGAGACAGTCTGTTGCCCAGGATGGCCTCTAAATCGAAACCCTCCTGCCTCAGTCTCCCAAGTGGCTGGGACTGTAGATGCGTGCCCCTGGTCCCAGCTTCCTCTGTTACTTTTTTTGTTTTTTATGTATTTGGTGCAGGGTCTCACTACGCAGCTTGGACTTGTGGTGATCCTCCTGTTTTCAGCCTCCCCATCTCGGGGATCACAGACGTGTGCCACCACGTCCGGAATCGGTCACTAGCTCAGTGCGCTCTGGTGTAGGGGATCAAAGCCTAGTCCCTGCGCTTGCCAAAGCAGGTGCTCAGTCCAGTGAGCTGTCTCGCTGGCCCGTCCGTGACTTTTTGATTGATGGTTACCAATTGTAGTTGAGCTAGCAGGACTTCTAACTCCAAATAAGTGGGACTTGCAGTCTCCACTAAATACCTACAGATAATGCTCTACCTGAAGAACAATGAACTTCAGGAATGCTACTGTTTGTTTTCCTACTGATTTTATTGGGGTGGGGGACCAGGAATTGAACTCAGGACTCACACTGGCCAGGCTGGTGCTGTGCTACTGAGCCAAACCCCCAGCCCCGCCACTGTACCCGGTCTACTGGGTCTTACTACACAGATTGGACTCGTAGTAATTCTGCTTTCAGCCTCGCAAGCACTGTGATTATAGGCCTGCCCCATCATGCCCAGTCTCAGTCGCTGTTTCAGCACACCCCAAGGCCCAGCACGGCACAGTACAGCACTGCACACCGGGGACTGAACCAGTCCCTGAGTCTGCCTAAGTAGGCACTTCAGTCCACTGAACTATCTGGCTGGCCCTTCCCGCCACTGATTTCATTTTATTTATTTATTTGTTTGTTTGTTTGTTTGTTTGTTTTTGCTGGACCGGGGTTTGAACTCACAACCTTGCACTTACGAGACAGGCACTTGTGCCATGGAGCTATCTCCCAAGCCCACGGCTAACTGACTTTAAACTCTCTAATTTTTTCTTTCTTTTATATTTACTGTGTTGATACTACCCAACATAGTTTGAAATTTCATTTCCAAGAAAAACTAGAGGGCTGGCCAAATAGCTCAGTAGATTAAAGCACCTGCTTAGGCAGACACAGTGGCCGGTGTTGATCCCTGGCATGTCATGGTGGGGTGCGCTAAGACCTCCATTGAGGCTGGGCGTGGTGACACAGGCCTATAATCCCAGCGCTTGGGAAGCTGAAAATAGGAGAATCACTACAAGTCCAACCTATGTAGTGAGACCCTGTAGACCTGAGGAACCTGTTCTAAAATATGGGAGAGGGAGGGGGAGAGAGAGAGAGAGAGAGAGAGAGAGAGAGAGAGAGGAAGGAAGAAGAAGGAGGAGGAAGAAGAAGAAGAAGAGGAGGAGGAGGAGGAGGAGAAGAGGAAGAGGAAGAAGAAGCTTGCTTTAGTTTTGTGAACTTTTAGTTATTTTTTATTTTATTTTAGTTATTCTTTTTTCTATTTTTGTCTTTTTGAGACAGGGTCTTGCTATGCAGTTCAGGCTGGCCTTGAGCTCACTTTTGTAGCCCAGGCTGGTCTTGAACTCACACTGATCCTCCTGCCTCAGCCTCCCAAGTGCTATGATTACAGAGGTGTGCCACCTCGCCTGGTTCAACCTTTGTTTGATAGGGTTTTAAATGATTTTAAACTTAGGGCACCCTAGGGCATTGGGGAGAGGGCCCAACTGTAAAAAGGGAATGACACCCTCCTCATCACTTCTTTGTAATACGACACTCAGGGGACCGTAGTCCCAGACTGTAGCAAAGCTGGCACAGGGGACACAGCCGGGCTGGGGCTGGGTCTTCAGGCCTTTTGAAGGAGCTCTGTCGCAAGGGGCGCTGTGCACACGGAGTCTCCCTCAGCGACAGAGGGCATGCCTCACATCCGGTACTCATGTGCCACTCGGGTCTCTCCACAGACAGAGTGCTCAACATGAGCGTCCCCATCGTGCTGCCCGTCTCTGCAGATGACAAGGCCCGGCTGGAGACGTGCGGCGAGTTCGCCCTCGTGTATGCTGGACGCAGGGTGGCCATTCTGTGTGACCCTGAATTCTACGAGCACAGGAAGGAGGAGCGCTGTTGCCGTGTGTGGGGGACATCATCTTCCAAGCACCCTCACATCAAAGTGAGTTGCGAAGCCTTTGCAAGGGCTTTCTTGATCTATTTCGGTGAGGTCAAATATAACTGCTTTTCATTTCTTACGGAGGACTCAAACGGCTCCCATAGGAGAATGCATAGCTCAGGTGGGTTGCGCAAGCCTGGAAAGCCTTTCTTTATAAGGCATCGAGAAACGCTCTTCAGCTGAGAGCTGATCTCCACAGGCTCTTGAGTCCTCAGGTCCTGTGATGGCTGCAGCTCCAACTGCATGGAACCAGGAGGATAATTTAATTGGCATCATGAGCAGAGATCAGAGCCACTATGCGCGCCACTGTGTGCGCCACTGCAGCTACAGCCTGCGCCCTGTTCATCTTGAAACGGCACAGGGAGACCTTGTCTTGCACAGCGAGCCGAGCGGCCGCGGCCAGAGGAGGGCCGAGAAGGTGGTCAGCGGCAGGAAGTTAGTTTTCAGGCAGGCGCCTCCTCCGTGCAGATCCATCCTTCGTCCCTGTGACGTGTTTTCCCAAGACAAAAGTCAGCCCCGACTGTGGCTGAATTCTCAGAGAAGGAACACTATATGCTCATAAGGCAATTTCCAGCAATGAAAACGGGGTTCGGCCAGGCCTGGGGGTGCATGCCTGTGCTCCCAGATACTTGTGGGGAGCACAAGTCTGAGGGCAGCCATAGTACACGCGAGTCCAGCCTTGACCACGTGGTGAGACCCCGTCTAAAAAAAAGTGTTCATTTAGGGTCTGCGCTTTTTAAAGACCCAACAGAATAAGCCTACTCAAATTGCTCTTGGCAGTGGGGTGGGAGTGAGGAGATATTCTGGAATCCCTACCTGCGGTTCATTTCCTACAGGGAAAAATGGGTGAAACTGTATCAAAGACTGTTGAGTCCAAGAGAAGAGTATTTAGAGTGGGAATGCAAATAAGCTCGCACTGTTCGTTTGACTTTGCAAATTCCCAGCTCATCTGACTTTCAGCAAGTCCCACTGAGAGCAGCCCCGGGCCCCGCAGGCCCTCACCAGCCCATGGTAGATGAGGCTTACCATCTTCTAGAGCTCAGCTTCCTCAGTGACAAGCATGGAATGACTCACAATCTAAGGTCTTCTCTGGCCCATGATTCCCACAGAAGAATATGTTTTTGCCAGTTTGCTTTTCAGTTGTGCAATGTTCCGAGGACATAGGAAAGGCCTCTTGGTGCCCCCTAACCTGAAGGCAGAGTTCAGTTAGACACAGTTCTCACACTTGAGTAGCCCTGCTCCTGTGTATGCACGTACGGATCAAGTCACCTTTCAGTGTTCTCAGCTGGTCAGGAGGTCTCTGAAGTTGCTGGATAGTGACTCAAAGCTGAGAAATATGTTCTTGGCTTCACTTATATCTCTGATCATGTTTTTCTTGATCATAATCATACGGGCGTGGGATTTTTATCTTCTCTTAGTGACCTAAAGAATAGCGGACTTCCATCATGCCACCTCAGCTGTTTCTCCTCTCCTCGCCTAGCGTAATGTCCACAGGACCTCCCCCGCAAGCGGTTAGGTGATCATGGCTTTCTCTTCCTTTTATTCCACCATGGAGGTCAGTAATTAGAGTCAATTCTTAGTACAGATATTCCTCATTTAATGACCTACCTGTTTAACAACTTGGGGACTTACTACCTGCCCTTCAGTCCTACAAACTTACTTTTTTTCCTTTGTACATCTTGTTTATGGAGCCTGTGTGTTTTTTTTGTACTGCACACCTCGTATATACAACAATGAAATTCTTTTTGTTATTTTTTTGTTTTTGCTTTGGTTTGTTTTTTTGAAACAAAGTTCAGGCTGGCCTTGAACTCACTGTGTAGCCCAGGCTGGCCCTAAACTCACAAGGATCCTCCCACCTCAGCCTCCCAAGTGCTGAGATTACAGGTGTGTGCCACCATGCCCAGCCAGCACTATAATTCTTGCTGAGGATGTTTGTTATACACGTAAGAGTTATACAGGGGGGCTGGGGAAATAGCTCAGTAGAATAACTGCTTGCCTGGCAAGCACAGAGTCCTGAGTTCAAGCCCCAGTTCCACCAAAAAAAAAAAAAAAAGAGAGAGAGAGTTATGCAGGGGGCCGGCGAGATGGCTCAGCAGTCCCTGCCTGCTCAGGCAAGCTTAGAGAACTTTTGGAGCTGCTTCCTGTCTGCCCCACCACCACCACCACCATGTACGCTGCCTGCTACCGCACTGTGAATCCAGTCGCTGCCCGCACCACAGGACACGGTGAAGAGGAGTGTGGTCCCTTGGGATCGTCTAAGAGCTCCGTGCGCAGGTCGCGTAAGTGCATACGTTAGGCTCAAGAGAAAAATACCCGAGCTGGCATGATGAGCAGACGAGATCCAGACCAGTTTGATTGTGCTCAGGAAACAGAAAGATCAGATAAGTAACTGACACCAACGCCGTGACTCCTGACGGCTCTCGGGGCTCAACACCCCGCCCCCTCGCCCTTCCGGTCCCCACCGCCCCACGGCCATCTGCGGCGGGCCTGGATGGCCTGCTCGATCCCGGCCGCCCGTGTTCGAATAGTCGCCAAGCTCTAAGAGTTCTGCTGCGCAGGCCTCCTGTAGCTTTCACCCCTCGCCCCCTCCAGCCTGCTGCCCTTCACCCCGAGTGAACCTTCTGCAAAGGCAAGTCCACCTCGGCCTTGGCCTTGACCGCCTGCGCGCCGCAGCTCCCTCCAGTCCTTTCAGAACGGGCCGTTCCATCGTGCCCCCTCTTACGCGAGCCCGGGCACTGTGGCTTCCACTTCCACCTCTTCACCCCCTGCTTGTCCTTTTAGAGCCCAGCACTAACTCCCGTGACCCACGAGCAGGACTAAATGCCCTTCTGTAACTTCCCAGAGCTCTGTGCACCTGTCTCGTCTGCCCCTGGGCCGGGAAATCCCGTGGCTGGTGCTGAAGTATCAGCGTGGCACAGGGGCCTGATGGCAGAGGAGGCGCAAAGGGGAGAGGCTGACTTTCCCATGTCCTAGACCCGGGGGCTGCCTTCGGGAGGGCAACGCATGCCCCGGCCTCTGCCATCTCCCCTGAAAGAATGGCATTACATCGACATCAGCGCCGGGTCCCCTAGCGCTCCGCAGCTGCTGCGGACGCCCCCGAAATGAACAGGCGTGCTGCCTTGGGGCACCTTAGCTTACTCTTCAATCTCTTCTCTGGGCCCACCGCTCCCCGCGCCCCGCTCTGGCCGCCCCCTTCTCGCCTCTCCCTTTCTCCGTGCTGACCTCCCGCCCTACCCTTCTCAGGACGGACCCTTCCCACCTTCCGCCCCTGCCGTAAGCCTGTTCCCCTGACCGCCGCTCCCTTCCACGCTCCTGTTCGAATTGTCGCCTTTGCGTTCCTGCTGCCTGGGATCCCAGACTCAGTTGCTCTTTCCCTGCCTCCCCAGACTCCCCGGGGTCTCATCCCTCGCCCTGCATCGGCTCCATACCCCGCCCCCCCCCCCCCCCCCCCCCCCCCCCCCCCCCCCCCCCCCCCCCCCCCCCTTGCAGGGAGGACTGACCTTCGGTCCCGAGGGCAGAGCGTGGCTCTGGGGATGGGCAGAACGCCTGGGAGAGGGAGCTGCCTGGGAGAAGTTGCTTCTCCATCTCTGGAAGGCCACAAGCAGAGTTTAGCGCCGCTTTTGAAGCGGGGTGACGGGAAGGCAGTTTTGTTCAGCGCGGCCTTCACCAACACAGCAAGTGTCGGGCGCCCTCTCGCGTCAAGAGTGAGTAACTGCACCCTGGCAGGACTGGGGAGTCTCAGGCTTTCAAAATCGCTCTCTGTGGTCTACCTGTTAATGAGGACTAAGTCAGGGTGCATGTGGACACATGAAAACAGTACCGTCCGGTCATTTTCCTAGCAGGAGCTCAGAAAGGTGCCATCAGTGCAACACCAAATCCCGTGCACAACTTTCCTCCTGCTGCCTCCAGTGTCTCAGCCTCAGCGTTACTGCTGTGTAGGCTACCCGATTCTTCATTGCGGGCCTTTCCTGCGTAGCATAGGCCATCTAGAGGCAGCCGTGGACGCTGCACCCTACGTGCTGATACAACACTCACCGAGCCCGCTGCCACAAGCACAGTTGTCTTCAGATACGGTCCACTGTCGCTGGGAGAGGCAAACACCCTGTGCTGAGAGGCACCGCCACCCCCGCCTCCCGCTTCCCAAGCCCGTCTGGGTCAGGCTCACTGTCAGCTCAGTTCTAGTCAGGCGAGGGAAAGCTGAGCTCAGCTTTCATCATTGCTCGGCTGGGCCCTCTCTCCAGGCGCTTGGGAGCCGCCGCTGCCTCTCCCCCACGCTTGCCCCCTTCCATTTCATGCGGCCACACTGTGCTCGTACAAATGGAGTCATAACAGTGCTTACAGAGGACGTCGTGTTGCAGCATTAGCGGGTTTCCTTTCTCAAGACTGAATGGTAGTCCAGTGTTTCCTGTGACACTTTTTATTTACCCCTTCAGTTGCTGAGGGACGTTCGCTTTGTTTCCATCTCCAGGCTATTGCCGGTGGGTGCTGTGAACGCAGATGAGCAGATCTCTCTTTCTGTCTTTTGATACAGGGTCTCACTAGGCAGGTCAGGCTGGTCTTGAACTCACTATGTCGCCCACACTGGCCTTCAACTTGTGTCAGTCCTCTTGCCTCGGTCTCTGCACTACTGGGATTACAGACATGCGCCCTCACACCTGGCCAGAAATATAGCACTGTGGGATCATATGGCAGTTCTACTTTTAATTTTTTGCAGGAACCTCCGTATTGTTTTCCATAAGGGCTACACCTCCTACTTTCCCGGTGCACAAAGGTGCTGGTGGCTCCACATTCTTGCCAGTACTTGTTAGCGCCTGTCTCCTGATACTAGTGTCCTTCCTGAGGGGTGTGTAAAGCCTCACTGGGGTTTGGGGATCATTTCCTTTTTTTTTATTTTAGGGAAGGGTTTACAGGGTGTTCAAGGTCTCACTACTAGTTTGGACTCGTAGTGATCTGCCTGTTTACTGCCTCCCCACAGAAGGGATCACAGGCGCACCCACCACGCCCAGTCTGAACTTCTGTATTTGGACACTGTAGATCATCTTCAGAGATACAGTGGTACCTCAGCTCACAATCACTTCTTTCTACAATTCTGGTCATGTTCAGAATTGGGCAAGAGCTGAACCAAATCTGGTGACTAGGGTCAGTGCTGACCATACAAGGAAACTCGATTTGGTTCTCTTCCGGTTTGGCTTGTGACCAGAACTGCAGAGAGAATAAAGTTTGTGAAGAGGTGCTGCTATATGTCCACTCAAACCCTTGGTCAGTTTTTAAATCAGGCGATGTCACTGGGTTGCTGGGGTGCGTCATGTTCGGGACACTGGCCCCTTTCCACATCCTGCCACTTGCAAATACTTGCTCCCCGTCTATCAGCTGCCATTTCTGTGTCTTTTAATGCAAGGTTTGAAGTAGTCCTATTAGCCAATTTTTGCTTTTGTCGCCTGGGCTTTGGGGACAAATTTAACAAATCAATGTCATGGATCTTTTACCCTTATGTAAATTTTTTGGTACCAGGAATCAAATTCAGGTCCTTGGACCTGCTAGGCAGGTGCTGGGCCACTGAGCTGTATCTCTGGCCCTACTCCTATATTCTTTCCTAGAAGTTTTAAGATCCTATATGTTTACCTTTAATCTACTTGGAGTTAATTTTTGTATATAAGAGCGTACTTTGTTCTTAGCATGTGGGAATCTATCTTCTCTGATACATTTGTTGAAGATAATTTTCTGCACACACCCACTCCCCAAGAATGGCCCTGCATCCTTCTTGAAGATCATTTGACTGAAACAGAGGCTTAGCGAATACTCCTGTTTTAGCTGTAGGTGTGGGTTTTGGTAGTCTTTGGAGATTTTTTATTTTAAAATGGATATAAGTGGGGCCAGCCAAATAGCTCAGCAGATTAAAGTGCCCTGGGTTTCATCCCTGGGCCTGCATGCCAGCCCCACCTGCCTCCCCAGAGCATGCTGAGATGGCAGTTGAGGCTGGGTATGGAAGCACATGCCTATAATCCCAGCTCTTGGGAGGCTGTAAACAGGCAGATCACTACCAGTCCGATCTAGTAGTGAGACCTGAACACCCTATAGACCCTTCCCTACAATACCAAATAAATAAACAAATATAAAATAAAATAGATGTAAGTGAAGGACACTGCATCCTTTGACAATTTCAACAGAAATTTTTTACCCACCCTTGCTTTGTACTGCCTGTGTAAATGTCGAGAGTGAAAAACAAGTAATGATTTAGTATCATTAACATAGTTTCAAGCTCAAGGATTCTCTGGATAGGTCATAGAGTCCTAGAAGGAGCTGGGAACCGTCCTTTGGAATGGCTGCCAGGATATGCCTAATGTAATCTAATGTATCTTAGACCTCATTGATGTATGAATAGGCACTCAAAATAGAGGATGGGGAGAAATTCAGACATGTTAGTTTTCTACCAGTTATTTATGTTGGGAGCCTGAGACAGGAGGATCACTGTGAGTCTGAGCTGCATAGCAGGACCCTGTACCAAATAAATACATAAGTAAGACTTTAAAAAAAAAAAAAAAAAACATAGTAGATATTTAATTGTTTGATCAACCTTATATACCTATATCTATCAATCTAAACTGATCTGATGATGAAAATATGTAATATAACCATTGTTAAATTTAAATAATAATAAATTAAAAAATAAAAAACAGATTTATAATATAACAGTATGAAAAGTGCATTTAGTTTCTGATTTCATTTTTTTTTCAAAGTTTCACTCTGTAGAAGTTTCAGATTTCAGTGTAGCTTACCTTTAAGAAACTAGCCCTCAGGTCTAGTGAGATAGCTCATGGGTCCAAAGAACCTGCTTAGGCAAGCGAGCAGGGAGTTCACTCCCTGGCATCACATGCCATGCAAGCTCTGCTTCAAGGGTGGGCTGAGCCAGCCAGAAGAAAGAGGAAAGAGAAACAAAGAAGAAACTAGTCTCTACTGTATTTTGATGTGCAAAATACATTAAAGAAAAATGTTCACAATTATACAAAAAGGCTATTCAAATCTTTCCTTTTTCAACTACCTACCTGTACAAAGATCCTTCATTTATTAGAGGTTACATTCCAGACACCCCCATGACAAGTGAAAATTAGCAAAATAGCAACATTATATTTATTTTAGTATTACGTATACATATATATACACATATATATATATATATACATATATATATATATATATATATATGTATATAGGCTTTAGGAACTCTGCCCACACTCTCATAAATTTTTCCCACACTTTTTAAAACACTTCTAATGTTCTTAACCATTTTCTTTTCTTTTTCTTCTTCTTCTTTTTTTTTTTTTTTTTTTTTTTTTTTTTTTTTTTTTTGTCTTTTTGAGGCAGGGTCTCGCAATGCAGTTCAGGCTGGCCTTGAGCTCACTTTCGTAGCCCAGGCTGGTCTTAACTTGCACTGATCGTCCTGCCTCAGCCTCCCAAACACTGGGATTACAGGCGTGCACCACCATGCCTGGCTTTATCTTAACCATTTTCTAAACTGGTAAACCTATGTAATTTTAACAACATACATATGTACACTGTACAGTGCTGCAAAATCCCACAATATAGTAAAAAATCCACAATAAATAATTTAGTTTAATATTTTTTGAAAACTTGCAAAACAGTAAGTCTGCGAAAGTCAAACTGCAAGTAGCGAGGAACTGCTGTCGCTGGTTTTTCTTTACCTCCTTCAGTCTAAAGAAGACACTGTCGTATATTAAATGCAGAAAAAGGGATGAAAACAGAGATGTAGGAATATTTACTTTTTTCACCAAAAAATATTTGTGTTAATGAGTAATAGACTTATTCATGTTTTAAATCAACCAAAAAGTTTTAAAATATTCCCCATTTTAATTTCTAGTGGGAAAAATAATTTTAGACATAACTTACATAAACAAAAGCTTTCGGGGGCCTCAATTTTTAAGAAGGTGGTGGTCTCAATAATTTTTAAGAACAGGGGTAGTCAAGAGACCAAAAAGTTTTTAAGAAATACCTCACTGTGGGCCAGAGATAGATAGCTCAGTGGTCTAAGCACCTGCCTGGCAAGTGCAGGGTCCTGAGTTCAATCCCTTTTGGTATAAAGCAAAAAAAAAAAAATCACGCTAGAAATGTGGAAGAACTGAACCGGGCAGTTCTTCAACAGTACCCCAAGACTGATCTCAAAGTAAGAGAAAAAGACTTAGCAACCATGCGACACATTACCACCACTAACAACTGTTCTTTCCAGATGGTGATGGAAAGTGGAGACTGGCTGGTGGGCGGCGACCTTCAGGTGTTGGAGAGAGTACGGTGGCAGGATGGGCTGGACCAGTACCGCCTGACGCCTCAGGAGCTCAAGCAGAAATGTAAAGAAATGAATGCTGGTATGTAGGCAGGCTGGAGGGCATTTAGCCATATTTCCTAATTAAAGAATTAAAGATATAAACCTGTATTTTGTTTGTTTTATGTGTTTAGCACAGAGTCTACAGGGTTTCACTACATAGATCGGACTTGTGGTGATTCTCCTGTTTTCAGAGTCCCAAGTGCTGTGATTACAGGCGCATGCCACCATGCCCAGTCGCAGTCACTGTCTCAAGTGTGCCCTGTCGCACAGCACACCAGGGATCGAATGCCGGCTGCTGCGCTCTGCCTAAACAGGCACTTTAGTCTGCTGAGCCATATGTTTTAAAACAATGAAAATGACTGGGGAGATAGCTCAGCAGCGTAAACACCTGCCTGGCAAGCACAAGGTCCTGAGTTTGATCCCTGGCACCAAAATACAATAGGACAAGGGCGTATCCTGGAATATATGCAGCAGTTACAAATACGTACTCACAGACACTTCAACATACTTATTAAGTGAAAAGCAATTTAAGCAGCAATATGGATAGTACAATCCTACCTTGGAAAGCTAAATAAAAGTCTCTGGTAATGTGTGCACCGACCTGCAGAGGACAGCAGCTACCGACCACTCAGAGCAGTTGGGCTGAGGAGGATTTTCATTCTTTATACATGTGCAAGAGAAATAACGCAGCGATGGCATTACTGGTGATTCTCATATTCTGTCTTGGGCTTTACTGTATTCTCTAAGTTTTCTGTAATAAACATACTTCACAACCAAAAAAAGGTTAAAGCCCTTGGAGTCCACTCCAGGCAGAGGTTGTTTTTGCCACACTGGAAATTGCACACAGGGGCTTGGCCCTGAGCTGCCTTCTGAGACCTTTTCAATTTTTTGGTTTGCTTTTTTTTTAAAACAGGCTTTTGCTGTGTTCAGGCTGGCTTTGTATTCCACTGGCCTCAAACTCATGGGATCCCCCTGCCTTAGCCTTCTGAGGGTTGGGACTACAGGAATGTGTCCATGCCCAACATAAGTGGAAGAGATGTAAAGATTTCTTTAAAGTGAAGAAATCTTGAGATTTCTATGTATAGACTGCTGTCCAGTTCAGGGGCCCTGGAAAGCATTAGCTGCGATTCTGTATCCCCTGAGACTAGAGGGAAAGACTGAACCTTCTGAAACTCCCAGTCTACCACAAAAGACTCTGCCAACAACAGCTTTCACCTGCCTCAGCTTCCTGCTTCTGTATTTATTTGACCCTGCCTATGCAGTCTGGCATGGTCAGCGGCGTTACCATCCCTACGGCCTGGATATATTCTCCAGCTGAGCACTAAAGCAAGTTTATGTCATGAACACGAAGCACAATAAACGTTTCGTCTTTCCTGTCTGTTCCTGTGGGTAGACAATGCTGCTCCTCTGACCGTGGCTTTCCTTCTCTAGATGCGGTGTTTGCGTTCCAGTTACGCAATCCTGTCCACAATGGCCATGCCCTGCTGATGCAGGACACCCACCGGCGGCTCCTGGAGAGGGGCTACCAGCACCCGGTGCTGCTGCTACACCCACTGGGGGGCTGGACCAAGGATGACGATGTGCCTCTGGACTGGCGCATGAAGCAGCACGCAGCTGTGCTCGAGGAGGGTGTCCTGGACCCAAAGTCCACCATCGTAGCCATCTTTCCATCTCCCATGTTATATGCGGGCCCCACCGAGGTGAGCCACGCCCGGCACTGTCAGATGCGGATGCAGGCTGGAACATGAGATTTAATGAGATTCTTGGGCCCTTTCTTCTTCATGAATACATTTTTCTCTCTTCTTTATCCAAGTTAATGTGTTCATTTTGCATCTGTAAAAAATGCTAGAAATGTCTAAGTTAAACCTCTTGTGTACTGCTCTGAGGATATGGAGGTGGATCACAGAACTTGCCTGGGTTGCAGGGCAAGTTGTACCTAATATTTAACGTCATCTGTTCTGTTTCCACCATCCCCATGGTGGCAGATGGCGAGTACCCAGAATGTGTGCCAACCCGACCCAGCAGCTGAGTACTGGGTGACAGTTGCTTTCTCTAAACTAAATCATTGTTCAGATTCAAACACAGTGTTGGCACTTCGTGGTAAAGGAGCTACCGACTGCAGTGTGGGCTCTTGGTCTCCAAAAGGTTCACCGTGACTGCGCTGTTCCATTCACAATGCCTGTGATCTTGTCAGAAAGGAGAGGCTGTCTGAAAGGACCAAAATCTCTCTTTCATAAAGTTCTTCGAGCCCATCAAATAGATTTTCTTTATCCCACCTCACTAGTAGTGTTGTGGGTTGGAAGAAGTTTCCAGGAAGTATGATGAATCGAGAGGGTCTTAACCCTTTGGAACAGCCCAAACCGAGTCCAATCAATTAATTCTCTTATCTCAAAGTCCCAGGCCCCTAGCTTTCCTTCCCATGCTTTGTATTTTTGAGAGGTTTTTTTTTTGTTTGTTTTACTTAGTATAGGGCCTACAGGGTCTCGTTACACAGATTGGACTCTGGTGATTCTATTTTTAGCCTCCCAAATGCTGGGATTACAGGCACGCACCACGCCCAGTCTCGGTGCCTGCTCCACGAGTCCATGCTGGGGATACTCTAGTCACTGTGTCTACATAAGCAGGCACTTTAATCCACTGCGCTATCTGGCCAGGCCCTTTATTTCTGGGTTATAAAGAGGGCAAGTCTTGCATTGAATGGAGTCAATGTCTGAATATGAAAGGTGATTAGCTCATTACTGGTCAGAAGAGAGTCAAAAGAGAAGTAGGTTTATAATTTCCTTTAAGTTGGGCTATATCAAAGTAGGGCAGGAACTGAAAATTTAAAAATAATCAGTATGGCAGAGCAGTAAGAGCTAAGTATTGCCGGCAAGCTGGCCTGTTAACAGATGAGGAAATACAACCCCAAGTTCCAAGAGGAGGATTTGTATGAAGTGTACCTTTACACTCCTGTTTGTAACTACGTCTGAAGAAGAGACCGTGAAGTCCTAGGACTCGCTTGACTTCCCTGCACCTCTCAGCCCACCTCTGTTACTGAATTGCTGTTAAATCAGCATTAGAGTCTGTGTGAGCAGACACCCACAGACGTGGCCCATGACGGCCCATGCATGATGTTTCCTAGGTCCAGTGGCACTGCAGGTGCCGGATGATGGCAGGTGCCAATTTCTACATTGTGGGCAGGGACCCTGCAGGAATGCCCCACCCCGATACGAAGAAGGACCTGTATGAACCCACGCATGGGGGCAAGGTCCTGAGCATGGCGCCGGGCCTCACCTCTGTGGAAATCATTCCGTTCCGAGTGGCTGCCTACAACAAAGCCAAAAAGGCCATGGACTTCTATGATCCAGAGAGGTAAGTTTTTCAGAGGAAAATTATCTAGCCAACGCCTTTACAACTAGAATGATGAGAAAATTTTCACCCTTCAGAAAATGCTCCAGCGCACTTCCACGTATGCCCAAATGGAACCAGGGTCTCCTGAGAGTAATGACCTGGTCTTAAGTGTCCCCTGAAGTTGTGTGTAGCACCACATAATTCCTTTAGGGATGGGAGTGCAGCCTGGTGACAGTGTTTTCATAACATGTTAGACCTTGAGTTCAGTCTTCCAGGTATCAAAAATAAAACATCTTACCACGCATCCCAGTCCATTAAACAAATGGAAATAACAAAGACGACTTCAGTATCTGTGGTACCTTTCCTCTTTTCCAGGCTGTGAGTTCATAGAAATACACTGAAAAACAAAAACTTACTTCCACTGACAGTACATGCCGAGAAATTTTTTTTTTTTTTTTTTGTCTTTTTGAGACAGGGTCTCGCTATGCAGTTCAGGCTAACCTTGAGCTCACTTTTGTAGCCCAGGCTGGTCTCGAACTCGCACTGATCCT
>PVJA010003688.1:0-52907 GCA_004027025.1 Myocastor coypus
TATTTCTATCTATTTTTTCATTATTTATTTAGTACAGGGTCTACACAATGTCATTGCATAGATCAGACTCATAGTGATTCTCCTGTTTTCAGCTTCCCAAGCCTTGGGATAACAGGCCTGTGCCACCACTCCCAGTCTCAATCACAGTCTCAGCACACTCCGTGAGCGGGGCCGGCACTACACACTGAGGATTGAACCTCAGCCACTGCGCTCTGCCTAAGCAGATGCTTTAGTCCACTGAGCTAGCTATCTGGCTGACGTTAATCATCAATGTTAATGATTTCAGTTCACTAATCAAAAGACACAGACTGCCAGAATTCATCAAGAAAAAAGTTCTACAATATTTTCCGTACAAGAAACACATTTAATTGAAAAGGAAATTCATACCTGAAAGTCAAATAATGGAAAACAATACTCTATGTGACAGGAGCCCAGAAATAAACAGGGGGAGCTATCCTATTTGCAAACAGAGTGAATTTCTAGCAAAAACTGAGTATAAAGTAAGAGAGACAAAGATCACTACATCTTTGTAAATAGAACAATGCAAAAGGAAGAGATAATCATAAATATAGATGCAGCAAAAACCAGTATGCTCAATTATACACAACAAATATTACCAGACATAAAAATCAAGCATGCATTAATACGTATTAAAACAAGCATAATATGTACTGAGGGATGTCAATAGTGTGCTGCCGTAAAAAGGCAGGTAGGCTGGAGAAAATTCAACAGTAAAATATTAGAACTCAACCCAGGTTTTGAAACCATGAACTTAGTAGATGTCTAGAGTGTCTCATTCAATATCACAACACACATTCTTCTTAGATGCACATGGGACAATCTCCAAAATAGGCTATATATTAGCTCATAGAACATGCTTCAAAATGCAAAGGAATTGAATTTATCCCATGCATATTACCAGATCATTGTGTAGTGAAATTGGAAATCAGTGGCAAAGACCACATGAACTTCATTAAAAAAATAGAAATGAAATAGCACTCTTCTAAATAACCAATGGATAGCAGAAGAAATTGCATAAAAAATTAGACAGTTTCTACAATTAAAAGATAATGACACACAGCATACCAGAACTTATGGGACACAATGAAAGCAGTCTTGGTAGAGGAACTGGCAGCAGTGAATACTCATGCCAAGAAAACAGAGCAAGCACATATAAACAACTTGATGTTGTACCTCAAGCTTCTAGTGAAAGAAGAGCTGGCTGAGCCCAACGCTCATATGAGGAAGCAAAGTATAAAGATCAGAGTAGAAATTAACACATTATAGGCTAAAACTTACAAAGAATTGATGAATAAAGGAATTGGATTTTTGAAAGATTTAATAAAACCAACAAACTTTTATTCAACCATATCAAAGAAGGAAAGACAAGATTTAAATCATGTAATTAGGGCTGAAAATGGTGAAAGTACAACAGAACTTGCAGAAATCCAGATCATTTATGCATACTTTGGGGACTTGTATTCTAATAAGATAGAAAATACAGAAGAAAATGGACAGATTTCTAGATACATGTGAATTATCAAAGCTGAATCAAAAAATATAAGAATTCTAAATAAAATAATAATCAATGAAATCAGAGATGTAAGTAATTAAAATCCTATGAACAGCCCCAGGCCCAGATGGATTTATTGCTAAATTCTACAAGAAATTAGAGAGTAGTTAATACCACTACTTCTCAAATTTTTTAGTGAAATTAAAAGGGAAGCAATGTTTCCAAAATAATTCCTGAAAGCAAGGACTACCCTGATACCAAAACCAAAACCAAAACAAAACAAACAAACAAAAAAAAAGACCAAATTAAGAAAGAGAACTATAGGTCACTATCACTACTGAGCATAGATACAAAATTCCCCAAAAAGATATTGGCAAAGAGAATGCAACAAATCATCTAGAAGATTGTATGCCCTAGCCAAGTAGGATTCATTCCAGGAAAGCCGGAATGGTTCAACATATATAAACCAGTAGATGTAATACACCATATTAACAGAGCCAAGGACAAAACCATATGATCACAAATTCCAGAACCTATTCATGATTTTAAAAAACACTCAAAAAAAAAAAGAAACACTCCAGAAAATTGGAATAGATGATCTTTATCTCAACATGATAAAATCCATTTGTGACAAACTAACAGTCAAAATCATACTATGATAATAACACTATATGGTGTATTATAATTAAGATAGTTATATTACTAATTTCTCTTAGTTCATTGAAAAGAAGAAAAGTTTGTACTAATGTTGTTTGGATAATTCAATATTTATATCTTGTACTTTGAATAACTAATTGAAAGATAACGTTCAATGTATTAACCATTGTTACTCTCCTGTTACCTTATTTTGAAATTTTATTTTTTTACTTTAAAATAAATTTAAAAAAAAACTTGAAAAAATACAGGGCCAGCCAAATAGTGAGGGACCGGCCAAATAGCTCAGTGGATTAAAGTTCCTACTTAGGTGGACGCAGGGGCCTGGGTTTGATCCCCAGACTGTGGAGCCAGCCCCAATCCTGGGGTGCACTGAGCCAGTGATTGAGACTGGACGTGATGGTGCACACCTGTAATCCCTGCTTGTGGGAAGCTGAACACAGGCAGATCACTACAGATCTGATCTAGTAGTGACATCCTGTAGATCCTATAGTCCCTGTTAAAAAAAAAAAAAAAAAGAAAGGAAAAAAGAAAAGGGTCTGAGGAGATAGCTTAGCAGTCTAGTACTCACCTGGTAAGTGCAAGGACCCTGGTTAGAACCTCAGTACTGCAGGCTGTGCTGGTCCAATGCTAAGCTGGCTACCGAAACCAGGTATGTTGGTGCATTTCTGTAATTCCAGTGCTGGGGAGGCTGAGACAGAAGGATCACCAAAAAGGCTGAGCTGCATAATGAGACCCTATACCAAATAAATAAATAAATACATACACAGATTTTATTTTTTTTAAAAAAGGAAAAAGTAGTCCAATAAATGGTAAAAGTAAAATGCAAAATGAAAAGTGAGTGAGAGCAGAAAACTTTCTCCAGGTACTAGAGCAAAACAAAAGGCAAAAGGAAAGAGTAACTGTGAATGGAAAATTTTCTCAGCCAAAGTCAGGGTGCAAAGTTCAGAATTAAGATGAATATGGAAATTCAGAATTTGATCAGAAGTGAAAAACTGAAAATTAAAATGAAAGTGCATACATCAGCATTAAAATGAAAATGAGGGTGTTAGTCCCCAGAGTAGTGGAGCAGAATCCATCGGTTGATAGTTTAGATATATGAAGTCAGTCAGGCTGACTGAAAAATATAATGTGTCAGTTATGGGAAAATCAGGCACATTATTTAAAAATGTACCGAATCTCAGATGGCAAAAAAGGTGTAGGCATCCTTCCCTCAGGGGAGAAAGCATGGGACTTTTGCCTCATCTGTTACAATGGAAATCACTGAACTACTCAGTGTCATTCTATACCTTACAAAGATGACCCCAATGATTGGGAATTGGAAGGCAGACTGGACATAGGCCCAACAAACAATGAGGACATATCCTAATACAAGCTTACAACCCAGCCCTCAGTGGGTTTTGAAGGATGTTTGAGTCCCTTATCACAGGAACCCTAGGAAACAGAGGATTGCACTTTTCTACTACTGAATGGATGACCTTGATTCACAGACATAAACCTGTTAAAATTGCTATGGGAATCTGGGACCTCTTCCTTAGGTACTATGGGTTTAGTCAAAAAAAAAAAAAAGAATGAGAGAAAGAAAGGAAAGAAAGACAACAGAAAGAAAAGGAAAAGAGAAGAAAAGAAAAGTAAAGAATAGAAAGAGAAGAGATACAGGCTTAACATACATGATGTTGAAATACTTCCTGGCATTATTGATTCAGACTATTTGGGGTAAATTCGGTTATGATGTCTGGATATTTAAACTGGGAGATTATATGGCCTATTGATTCTTTCACCTATTGTCAGAGCTAGAGCCACTGATTCAAAACAGGTCTATGCCAATAAAGGATCTGGCAGTTCTCCCATGTGGAGGTGCTCTTCACTCAGGATATCACAAGGCCAGCTGCTCACATGTACTGTTGAGATTAAGGGTAAAAATTTTCAAGGATTGATGTATACTAGGGCAGATGTTTACAAATAGTAAATTAACAGAGCAGACCCAGACTGATAGAAGCCTATTGGTGGAATATAAGGGAAGATCCTAGCTATGAGACAAAAATTTAATGAGTATTAATTATGGCTCCTGAAAATTATAAACATTGATACAGGAGCAGTTGAAGGCAAGACATAGTGGACCATCCACTAGACCTTGGAATATTCCTGTTTTTGTTGTACCAAAGAGGTTAGAAATTGGAAGCTTCATTAGGATTTAAGAGTTATAAATGCATGTATTTGCCATAAAGAGACTCTGAAGCCTAAACTCCCCTCTCCCATTCCAGGTCCACAGAACTGGCCTGTGCTAATTATTGATTTTACAGATGACTTTTTTGCCATTCCTTAGGTCCTCAAGACTGACCTTGTTTTTTTCTTTGCTGTACCTGCCACTATGCCAACTCTATGCACCCATATCAGTGAACTGTTTTGCCACAAGGAATGAAGGGTGGTTTTCTCCCACCCTGGGACAGTATTTTGTTGATCAACTTTGGAATCTGTTGGAAAGAAACTTCCCTCAAGCCCATATAGTACATTGTATGGATGATGTATTGCTTGCTGTCGATTCTCAACAGAAAGTTACCTTCCCTCTTTCAGAAACTCAGTGGGCTTTGGTAGAACATAGGTTACACATAGCCTCAAAGAAAATTCAATTAGTTCTCCCTATAGTTACTTGAGAAATCTGTAATGAAAAGAGCAATTTAAGCTCAGAAATTAACGTTAAGAGAGACTCATTACAAACACTAAATGACTTAGAATTGCAGAAAGCTATTTGGAATAGAACTGCTTCTCAAAATAGCAGTTACAAAAACAAAAAGGGAGAATAAATCATAATAAGCTTGCAACATTTGCACTTAACTTTTTGAGTCCTGTTAGTTGGATAGATGGCACCCCAGTGGAGATGCATGATTGAAAGTGCAAGAACAGGAGGAAAAGCAAAAGTCACAGATGCTGTGGTGGTCCTCAGAGATGAAAACCTGGAGAGGCCAATCACCCAGTGATCATGGAAGAGATGTAGAAATCCAGATAACAAGGACCAAGGCCTAATTCACCTCCTCTGTGTACACAAAGTAGAAAAACAGCAAGGTTTGTGCCTTTGGTGGCATCCAGGCATGATGGTATATTGTAGGGTCTCGGGAAAAATCGACGTGGCTGAGATCCAGTTTACTTGGACATGTGCTGAGAGATAATAAGAGGCAGATGAATCTTGTACTATTCTCATTGTTTGCTCTCTTGTCTTTGTGGAAACTAACTTCCCAGATGCTCAGGCTGTCTCTCCACTACAGGCAAGAACCCCTTGGCCCCACATTCTGAACTAACTCCGTGTCTTTTTGTCTTTTATACCTGTTCAATCCCCCAATCTAGGACAAACTAGCAGGATTGGTTTCCTACCAGTAACATCAGTTTTTGGAGGAGGCATAGAAAGTTTTAAGTAACTGCTTTGGGCATCAAATTGGAAAATTCATAAGAAAAAACTATTAAAAGAGCAATTTCTAGCAAAAGGATAGATGTGTGTCATTTCTTAGCCGCTAGGAATTGTGGTTGCACTTGAACTAACCCTGTGAACTTGGCATTGCTACATCTCCAACCATGAGATAGCAAAGCCCTTGAGACTGCTGTGTGTCAATGGTCAGGTGTCCCAGGATTGGGTCTGGCTCCTTCACCTGCGAGTGATGAAGCCAACATTCCCCAGGCAATGCTGTGACAGCCTCAGCGACATTCACATGAAAGACATTTGCCATGTAAGACCTTCCCCTTCCACCTGACTTGTATGTGACACCATCCCAGTGAGGATTTGGAGGGCACAGACTAGTGCAGAGCCCATTGAAATAGGAAAACCATGGCAAAGAGAAAGAACAGTCTTCTACAGGACATTGGTACTCAGAGCCCTCTGGAGAGCAAGGCCTGCAAGGGCTGAGTCCCTTCTGTAGGACAGTGCAAGTGTACAGAAATCTGTACTCATCTCCTGAGTGGTGCAAAAACCCTCTAGATGGCTTACAGTCGCTCATACAATGTAGCTGCTATGAAATTGTTATTATGCTTTGTTTTAAAGGAATAATGTCAGGAAAAGAATCCACACATGTTCAATGAAGACAAGAGTTCTAAAATAGTTTTGATCCACAAGTATCAGTTGGGCAAGATGATAAGAGATCAGTGAGGTGCCAAACAGAGGCATCCAGGAGGTGGACAGGTGCACCCTTAAGCAAAGAGATGGGACCTATAGCAAGTCTAACAGTTCCCAGTGGACAGGATGGTATGCCTGCTCCTTCCTTAGAAAGAAGCCTCAACTTTTTTGAGACAGCAATGCACCCACCTAATAAAGCTATATGTCTCAGCATCTTTTATGAATGGAATAGTTTGTGACCTCCTTCTGGGTAAACTGGGTGAGCAGAAGCCTGTGGATGAAGTTTCCAGGAAGATGTAAGCACAGAGTAGAAGAGAGGAGTACACTCAGCTGCCCCCTTCTTTGTACCTGGAGCACAGAAAAGATCCCAGACAGGAGCAGGCACTGTCACTGGTCTACAATGAAGAAAGCAGGGTCCACCACAGGCCTGGATCCTGATGAGCCCAGCTCCAGGCCCAAGGCTAAGCATCTCCCCCTGTTCATCATCTATAAAAACTAGAACCACTAACTGCTCAACTCTGCTCTAGACAGCAGGCCCCTCCCCGCTGCCCTGGCACATGCAACCCCTAGCCATACACTAAGAGACACAGCATTGAGCCTTTCAGAATACCTTATCTGTTTGAACTGGAACTTAATGTTGGAATTGTCCCTTCAAAGAGCTAGACTTTTCTTTGGGCTTGAAAATCATTTTGTAGGATTGGAGTTTCTGGGGGGCTGGGGGGGCTGTCTTGCTGCAAAGCACACTGACCTCAAAGTACCACATATGATATGATAAGCAGGAAGAAGTCCAACTGGTTTTATTAGTTTTCTTTCGGCTTTGGTCTAAAAGGGTTTCTTGCTGAGTTGATTTCACTCCAATAACTTCCTCTACGCTGCACTTCCTAATCAAAAAAGGCCCACATCGGGGATAGAGAAACAGAGACCAATCCTTTCCCAGCCCTCTCCTGGGGCTCCTTAGCTCTTTACTACACTGCTGGGCTGGCTTAGCGAAAGCAATTCAATGTCCAGAGTTTCCTGGCAGCCTGCCCTGCTCTTTCTGCTTCATCAAGAGCTCCAGTCAGTGAGTCTGTGGCTGCAGGGCATCTGAGCTCTCTGATGGTGCTGTGTGCTTTGTTCCTGCCCTGCTGCACTCTGTATTCATGATGATTGTGTTCTGTTTGAGCCCTGAGAGCTGACATGATTTTAGCAAGTGAAATGTGCTTGCCTAGATCCCAGCCCAAGTTCCACAGGTGAAACTCTCCCAGTCACTGACCTTACATAAATTTCAGCCACAGTGGAGGGCTTTCTGTACAGGGTTCCAGGGGCTATCATGCTCAAAGCCCAGATTTAGAATTACTCTTCAATACAATGTACCTGTTCCTACTAAACAGAATGGATCTTTCCAATATGTGAAATCAATAAAAGCAGGGATGCAGGGGCACAGCACTGGGCTTCTGAAAGGGACAGAGTTGAAATTCTAAATTAGCTGCACCCTTTTGCCTAGGGTGACCCTATGGTATGGTGAATCCTCCAAGGATTCTTGGTGTTCCGAGAACACAGCTTGAAAACCACTTCACTGGGTGTACTGATTAATTCTGTTGGTTTGTTTGGCTTTAGAGTCTACTTGGGGACTGGTGGAAACACTTCTGGGTGTGCCTGGGTGTGTCATGGAGCCATGGTCCCTGTCCCCTTCCTCTCAAGCATTACTCCTTGCTATTTCCTAGCTCCCATGAACTAAGCTTTGCTCTGCAATACCCTCCTGCCATGATGCTCCTGCCCTGAAGCCAGCTGACCATGGACTGGATCTGCTGAAACCATGAGCCACAGCACCCTTCCTGCTTCAGGCCCTGGGTGATGGGGACCATGTCCCAGGGACAGGAAGGCTGGCTGATAAACTTGAAGTGGCAAGATGTTTCTTCATGACCATAATCAGGCCAGAATCCAGACAAAACAGTCTACTTGAAAAGCTTTCAGCCACTTCCAAATTGTTTAAATTTTATTACTTGCTTAATTAATAGGTAAAATTGCATCTATTTATAATGGACAATCTGATACTATAAAGTATATTTATACTATGTCAACTTTCAAACAACATTCATCATTTTAAGCTCTTTTTATGTTTTATTTTGCTTTCCAAATAAAAATTAGATATACTTATGGTACACAATGCAATTTGATAGCTATAGAGATGAATACATTCCCTGACAAGTTCCGTTTCAGGAGAACATTTGTAGGTTTGATTAATTTGTAAATTTGTGAAATTGATGCTTATACATCTTTGACCGAATTACACAATGTAAAGCTTTAAAAAGTCAAACACACACAAATACAGTAAGTATTTTACTGTACCACTATAAACTGTCTCACTGTACAGTAAGCACATAGCAGCACAACTGTGATAATGTATGGCAGATATATGAGCTACTTTCATGATTTGCCCACATCTATGAATATCAATAATGCAAATCCATTAATGTTTATGAAAGTCTGCAACTTGAATTTTCAAAAGTCAAGGACTGTGTGTGCGTGCACGTGTGTGTATGTGTGTGTATGTAGATAGATGACAGATAGATAGATAGATAGATAGATAGATAGATAGATGCATGTGCATACATTCTGAAATTATATCAGATCAAACTAATTAAGATATCTACCACTCCACATAGTTACCTTTGTGAGTGTACGTTAGGAACATTTCAGATCTAGTCTCTTAGCAAATGTCCAGTGTATGAATACTACAGTATTAATTACTATACATTAGATCTCCAGATATATTTATCCTGCCTAACTGAGACTTCACACCCTTTCATCAATGTCTGCCCATTTCTCTCACATCTGAGGCTTGACAGCTGCCACTGTGCTCTCTGCTTCTGTGAGCTGGACACTCGTAGGCAGCACACAGAGGTGAGATCTGCGGCGCTTTCCTTCTGTGCATAGCTCATCCCTCTTAGCATTACGTCCTTCACGTGCATCCGTGTCATTACAGACGACAGCCTCTCCTTCTTCAGTCCTCTTCCTAAGAATGACCAGTTCCCCCTCATGCACATGCTCCACAGCTCTGGGTCCCTTGTGTGTGGATGGACAGGGGCTGAATCCCCAGCTTGGCCACTATGAACATTAATGCAGCAGGAATGGGCATGCAGATAGCCCAGGAGACACTGATTTTGTTTCCTTTGGAAATACACCAGGGAGTGGGACTCCTGGTCAGAGAGCAGCTCTATTTTCGCTTTTAGGACTCTCCATGCTACTTTCCAAGGTGTCTGCCACTAATCTACATTCTACCAACAGAGCAGGTTTCCTTTTCTCCACACCCTCACCAACACTTGCTGTGTTTTCTGGTTTGGGTTGGTTTCTTTTTTTTTTTTTTTTTTTCAATCCTTTTATTGTTTAAATTTAACAATAGTTATATTACATGAACTTGGAATCTTGAGGATTTGCCTAGCATAAATGGACTTGGAAGATGCCTATGGTTCCCTAGCATGGTCTAAGGTGCAGAGTGATGAGGCTGCTATACAGAAAAATGGCCACACGATGCAGCCAACACACAGAGCCAGGCAGGGTCAGGAACCCTTTTATAGTGCGATGCTGAGGCGTAAGCAAATGATATGCCCCTCCCCATGGCAAATTATGTCTCCTTTAACGTGCTCTGTTTTGCTTTTCTCCTGTATCTGTTCATGGCCTCCAAGTGGACAGTTTTCCCAGGTATCTTTTATGCCTAACTCTACTGTGTGCTATAAATTTTCACAGACACACCTAAAGGACAAAAAGCCCAGCTCTGACAGGGACCCAATTTTCATACCAGAAAAGTGGAAGAGTAACAGTATGTATTTCCCAGAGCAGTCCTGAAGGAGTGTGTAAAATTAGATCATGGGAGTACTTAGCACAGTACCCAACACGACCTGGTATTCTGTTCAGGATGTTTTCTGTCCTCTGTCCTGAACTTGCATCCAGAAGAGCATGTGACATAGATGAAGTGCTCTGAACACTGAGGAAGCTCAGCACTTGGGCATTCCTCCTCCCCAGGAGAAGACTCTGGCACATCCCCACACTGATGCCATAGGTTCCGCTGAGCCCCGCCCACCTGAGCTGTCCAGCATACACAGCCAGCTTTCTCTGGCTCCACACTTTTCTGTTTTGCCAGTGCCAGAGCCTATGAAAGCGGGTCTTCCACACCTAAAGGAAGTGCTTTGCTCTGCCTCTAACAATGCAGGCTTCCATTTTGCTCTGGAAAAGTTGGCTCCTCTCAGAGGCTTCCTGTGATCTGCTGCATGGTCGGATGTGAGAGAGCAAGAGACATCTCCCATTTCTATTCTGATCTGGGTCCTTTTTTAGGATGATGTGGTCAAGATGGAGACACCAGTTATTATCTCATCTAAAGTATGGCAGAAAGGCTGTTTCCAGCCAAGGAAGTTTCTGGGCATTGTGAAATTCAATGAGGAAGCAGCCTTCAAATGATTCTGATAGAAGGAATATTGTACCAGTTTCCAATACAAATATGCCCGTGTGTGTGTGTGTTTGTGTGTGTGTGTGTGTGTGTGTGTATGTCTGTGTGTGTGCGTGCATGAATGTGTGAAGTGTATCTGTGCACTTATAAGTGACACACACACCAGCACTTGAGGCATGTCACATCTGGTGGAAGGAAACTCCCACCACTGCCTGCCCTGACTCCATCTTACTTTCCCAGTCCATAGCAAGGTCCCTTATCCACTGTCTTAGTTACTTTTCTTGTTACTGAGACAAAACACCTAACACTTAAAGTTAAGGAAAGGTTTATTTTGTTTCATGGTTTACAGAGGTTTCAGTAAACCTTGGCTGACCTTAAGGCAGAGCAGCATGGCAGAGGGGCATTGCAGAGGAGAAACAGTCCACAGCAAGCAGGCAGGGCACACCCTCACCCTCTTTCCATCCCTTATATTTGTTCAGACTTCCACCTCAGGCAAGTGTAGCACTCACACCCTAGGGCCCAGCCAGACCCATTCCAGTTAGTATAAATCACACACCTTGTTCCCAGCAACATGTGCTCTACATCCAGTCACCTCTGAAAACTCCACCCCCCCACCACATGAGGCTTTGGAGGAACACCTAGACACAAGCCATACTATCACACTACACTGTGATCTCTTATTTTGATCCAGGTTCACTGCTAGACCCTTGGCACTGCTTAAATTCATGTAATTGTCCTGAAAGTCAAGTGTGCCAAGGGTCATTTTAAGATGAAGATACCAAGGTTGAAAGCTGTTAAATTGTTCTACTCACTTTGTCCCCCAGGTCACAGTCCCCCATCCGTCATGGGGACTGAAGCACAGCAATGATGCCAGATTCAGGTGGCAGAGAGGGAATTCCAGGGACAGGCCTGCATCCTGGGTGCCAGCCAGGGCATTGTCTGGGCTTCTCCTTCCCCAGGGATACCATAGGTTCTATGGTTGCCAAGAAAAATGGGTCTCAGCATAGAAGGAAAAGATCTTGGCTTCATTTCCTCACCTGCCAGTCACACATTGTACCACTTTGAACATTACCTGGGAAGGCTTTGAGCCTCCATCTGCCTGGGGAATCCTGCAGATAGCAGTATTCATCTCAGTCACAGGCACTACTGCAAAAAGAGATGTGAAACCTCCCAGCCTAGATTTTGGCACTCAGTTGACACTCTGTAAATATGAGCTTCTTTCTTCTCTCCCCTCCCAGGCTCAAAAGCAGCCATGGACTCTCTACAAATGGACAGATTCCCATTGTCACCATGCTACAGTCTCACTGACTTTATAGAGTGGAGTAGTATCTACAAGTGATGATTTTTTTTAAATTTAGAACAATAAAGTGAAACTATCATAAGGAGAAATTACTGTCTTCTTTTCACACTTTCAAGTTTCAATTACAATGTATGCAATACAAAACTAATTTCACATTTTCATCAAGGAGGTTATTGTGGACCCCACTGGAACTGAGATTTTCCAATACAGGAATCCATAGCAATCATTACTGGTATTTTTCAAGATAAAACAGTTGATGCCAGAGGAGACCATGTCAGTCTTGTTTTATGAGTAAAGTAAAAAACACTTTATATAGTAGATCCAAATTCAGGCCTAAGCAACATTTTTTCAAAGATCTAATTTATTCTTTAAAAAATCTAGTTCTTCAGGTCAACTTGCTAGTTTCCCAAACCAAAAAACAATCAACTTGGCTTGATTTAGGGATACGCTGGTTTTCTTGAACTGAGCTCTTCCATGGCCTTGGGCCACACATTAAGGAGAAATGCATTTGAAATCCACACTGTGGGTCCAGGTCTGTCTAGGACATCAGGAAAGCTGATACCCCAAGCCTGGCTGAATCCATGCATTCTGCCAGACCTGTCCAGAGATTCTGTCTGCCTTTCTGTGATGCTGAACTGAAGCTGTCCTCTCCTCTGGCCCTGCCCCAAGCCCTAGGACCACATTTCAGCACTCTCCAGGTTGTGCTCCAGCCCAGCCCTGCTCCCTGGCATACGAGAGAGCTGGCACTTGTCCCCTGCCTCTCTGTTCTTAGTTTATATTTTTTTTTTATTGTTTCTTTGGTTTGGTTTGTTTCTAAATGAGCAAAAAGTCACATAATACAAAATTCACCATTTTATCTGGACATGGTGGCACAACCAGCAATCTCAGCACTTAGGAGGCAGGAAGATCACTGTAAACTCAAAGACAGCTACATGACAAGTCCTAGTCCAACCTTAGAATGCATGTTGAGATCCTGTTTAAAAAAAATCAGCCCTTTAAGAATTCCAAAGTATATAATGCAGGAGTTTTCACTGCACACACAATGTTATGTAACTATCATCTCTAGCTCTGAAAAGTTTCAGCAGTCCATGGAGAAACTCTGAAACCCTGTAAGCACCTTCCTCATTCTCCGGAGTCACCAATCTGCTGTCTCTGGATCTGCCAGTGTCCAGCCAGTGCTAACTCTTGGGCAATGCTACTGTTTCTGGTGAAAATCTGAGAAATGATGACCATACTACAACTGTAGAGACTTCGAAATATCAATGTGTCTTCAGCAAAATGTCAATCTATTTCCACATCAGGGAAGTTGGTGCATTTTGTTGTATTACCTCTTTCCTTAGAATCCACCTGCTACACTGCAAAGAACTGAATTGACCAACCGGAGCAGCCTGCATGCATGACTGTGTGTAAAATGCTCCTGTGTGTGTGTGCATCACAGTATGTGGCTGTGCCAACTTCAGGGGACCTCATTGTCTCCACACCAGGAGGCCTCGCTGCCATGGATAAAGGAAGTAGTGATGCCATCTCCAGGGAGAGAGGAGAGCTCTGGTCAGAGAAGCAGGGGCCGAGCCACTCTGCCCAGGTCTCACGGAGTTCATCGCCTCTGGATCTGACATTTGTGCCCAAGGAGCACATGTAGGGGACATCATCCCTAGATCTGTCTCAACCTCCTGGCACCTTGGGGGTCACAGTGCACTGTTGCAGATCATGTTCAGAGGCCATGACTTGTGCAGATTCTTAAGGTGTCTGTTTCATTTAAGTCAAGCTGCATGCTGGTACATGCATGCTTTATAAGTGCAAGTGGAATGGGCTGAGAGAACAGTGCCACATAAATGAGAAACATGTGCAGGGCTCAGCAGCCAACTGTGTAAAGGTGGGCTATTGTGTCTGTGTGCAGGAGTTGTGCTCAGAGATGAGGCCAGCCTGACAATGGGATGATTCTCTGGTGCCCGGGTCAGCCAGGCTCCTCAGTCCTGATGGAGGTGTTCAGCAGTGAAGACCCAGCCTAATCCTTCAGACAGAGAACATGAAGTAAAATATCATGTTACAGCTGGAAGAGCCAGGACTGAGCTGGCAATGAATGCACACATGAAGGAGTGCAGTGTGCTGGCATATGAGATGTGCACAGCAGAAGAGACACAGATCTGTGTAGATGATGTGACTTTAGTCATCTTGGCCTGTTTGCTTTGACTGTGGCAGCACTGCTCACCAAGGGGCAAGGGAGTAAGAGACCAGACTAATGCATCCATAGGTCTCTCTGCACTCAAAATCAAAAGCATAAAGCAGTATTTCATGTGCAGTTGACAATTACTGCTTCCTCTCCCTGGTTTGTCTAAGTTACTGAACTCCTGATGCCAACATAAAGACAGAGGGAAGCAGAAAGAGAAAACTAGCATTTTTGGACTGTTCTGTTCTATTAGGTTTCAATCTAGTGTTAAAGATTTGTTTCCAGATACCCCCCAAAGCCTCAGACTGTTGTAAGTGGGGCTCTTCAGAGGTGGCTGGATCTCGGGTTTGTGAGGGTGTGTTAAAGGGTGTGATAACTAAATTTCCCTACAGATCATTTTAGCAAAGCTCTGACTGTGGATAATGAGAAGCTCCACTTGGGCTCGTCCTAGTCAGGATGGGCAAAAGTCCATCAGGCTGGCTGCTTGCTTCTTTCTGCATGCTTGCTGTGGACTGTTTCTCCCCTGCCATCCCTTCTGCCATGCTACCCAGCCCCTATGGGCTGAAACCTCTACAAACCATGAGCCAAGACAGACCTTTCCTCCTTGTGGGTCTTAGCAACAAGAAAAGTAACTAAGGTCATGTGTTGATCTTATTTTCATGCCTTACAACCGCATCACGGGGCCAATGTTATCTCATTTTGCAGGTGGGAAACAAATTCAGAGAGGCTGAGGGCACCTAGCAGAGCTGGAATTTGCAAGTTTGTGTGGCTTCGGGAGTATGACAGCTTTGGGGTGGAAACAGAAGCCCCCAAATAGAGCCAGGAGTGCTAAGCAGACCCAAGCCACACTGCTGTGTCACAGACTTGGTGGTGTAGCTAGAGAACCAGACTCTGAGCTTCTCTCTTTCCGTGTGGATGCACTGGGTAAGATGCTGCCTGCCCCTCAGAGTACTGATGTCATCATGTAGGGAAATGCATATGAGGGGCTGGAAGAGACTGAGATACAAAAGTTAAAATATATGTGAGCGCAGTGGCACACACCTCTATTCCCTTCATTTGACGAGACTGAGGAAGAAGAATTGCTAGTTCAAGCGAGCCCTGAGCAACTAGTGGCTTAGCAAGACCCTGTCTCTAAATGAACAATTAAAAAAAAGGTAAGATCCTGGATACAGTCTCCAGTACATAATCTCAGAAAAGATTATGTATAATATGACTTACTGATCTACAGTTTTCTCCAAAGTAGAGTACAGAAGCCATGAGACTATGGCAAAGATTAAATTTCTATTTACTTTTCAGTTCTTCTTAAAATAAAGAAAATTAATCAATACATTTGCAGATGTGAGGCATAAATGTCTTGATTTTTTTTGATATGGTACATTGTCAGAAAAGTTCAATGGTCACAAACCCTACAACGAACAGCAGATCTGAGCAACACTGGTGTATTATGGTAAGCTATGGCACTACTGGTGTAGACACAGAAATGAAGTCACCGGGTGGCAGTTCAACCTGTACAGTGCCTGACCAAATGCTTGGCTCTGTCTCCCATGTAGCCAAAAATGCACAAAAGTCTCTGTTCTCTTTTCTTTTATGGAAAGAAAAAGAGTTTCAATTACAGAGTTGAATTATTCATGAAAATACATAGTGCCATGTCACCACTGGCCCAAGTATGGTGGAATTTATTTATTCCTGTGCTCTTTCATTCATTCATTCATTTACTCATTCATTCAGCTGTAGTTCCACAAATGCCCACTACTCCAGAACATTCCCTGCATTTTTCTGCTCTTCTCCTTTTTCTGAGCCTCTCCACACAGAAGTAACCAAGAGTTACTGATTCCCATTCCTTTGCTTGGGAATGCTTGAACATATATATGTACATCTCTGTCCACAGCTCCTGTGGTTTCATTTTTGCTTGTTTCTGAAATGGGCCTTCTTACTTTTTCACTAATGAAATTTATTGGTACAATTTATGTACACATAATGATCACGTTCATTGTAGGGAATTTATACCTGTACGTGACATAACTTGATCCCTCTTGCCTTTCCTATTCATACCCCTTCCCTTCACGTCCTTCCCCTCCCCATTCACAAAGTTTTGTTTCCATTTTATTCTTCCTTTCAATTTATTCAACATGAGGTTGCATGATATTTGTATTGCTGTGGGCAGCAATACCTCTTCACTACTACATAATATTCCATGAGGTGATTACACTATTCTCTTCCCTTCCCTCTGGATGGGCATTTGGATTATTTCCAGATCTTTGCTATTAAGCATAGCACTGTCATGAATATTCATACACACTGTCTTGGTTTCCTTTCTAGAACTGTCCTTGAGGATATACCAAGTTCAGAAATCTGGAGCAGTAACGGCATGTGAAAACCAGACTTGGAATAAACCAAATTATTTTCCAAAGTAGTTATACTACCTGATCACTTTCTTAAATAACTTTCCCAAGTTTTTGCACATGTGAAACCGACTATAGTGGCTACCTAACATGTTAGTGGTAATGATTTAAGAAGTTAAAGAGTAGCTGGGCCTGATGATTCACACCTGAAATCCTAGCACTTGGGAGGCTGGGACAGAAGAACTGTGAGCTCAAGGACAGCCTGGGATGCAGAGTGAGCCTTTGTAGAAAACAACTCTACTCAAAAAAGACAGCTAAATGAAAAAATACTAAGAGCCTTTTCTACAAGACAGAGGCGTCAGTAAATCTGCACTGATACCTAGTTCTCCCCAACACCTCAGCAGTGCAACCTGGACAGACCTCTTCCTGCTTCCCCATTGTGGGGGCAGCCTTGGAGCCATGCAGCCTGATGATTGATATCCCTGATTTTTGGAGCACAAGCCTCTGGGATGCATGCAGACTGAGATGGCAACCAGAAGGTTCTTGGTGGGGAATCCTGGTTGGAACTGTGATGAGGCAGGAAGGAAATGAATGATGAACTTGTACTTGGAATAAAGCCCAGTCTCTCCCAGGACACAGGAGTCCCACCTCCATGGCCTCATCCCTGCATCCCCAGCCTTGGGCCTCTCTCCTCCCATTGACCCCTGTGGCTCACCTCTTTCTACTACTAACTTTGCTTGGCTCCTGGTGATATAGGGAACTTCCAAATGATACAGAGGGAAAATGAAACTCTCGACCTGGAAGGTACCTGGGAAAATTCTCTAAAACGAAAGAATGGATTTTAGGAACAAATAGGTTATGAGCAGAATATATTTACTGGGGGAAAGAAAGATCCTGTCTGAGAGAGGGACAGAAGGGGGGACACAAAGTGGGTGGTCCTTGGGAAACTGTCTCTTCCAGAGACTTTTATAGAGTAAAACAATGCAATGAAGTGGGTCTAAGGTGGTGGAGAATGTGGGAACTCACTTAGGTGGGCATGACAGGGGACAAAACTATGGTCAACCAATGAGATTACAAGCACCACTGCTGAGGTAAAATTGATTAAATCCGGTACCAAATGGGAAAGTGAGTCACATAGCAAGCGGGCATGAATATAGGACAGGATCTCTGCCTGTTGGGGATTGGATTAGTGACTCATTTAGGCTCTTTAAGGTGATTGATACTATTTAGAATATCAATCTCTCTGGTGTTCACCCTTAGAAAAGTATGTGCTGCATTTGTTTACTCTTTTGTTTTAAGGTCTGGCCTTGTAGGCAGGGGTCTGTCTCTTCCAAAGTTGTAAAGTCTCCTTGTCTTCCATATGGTCTCCTTGAGGGCCTGGCCCTGCCTGCCTGCCTATAATATTTCTATCTATTTCAACTGCCTACAATACTGGGACCCTGCTGGGTCAGGACTGGGGTCACCCAATCCTCATCCATGGTTTGGGAGTCGCACGTGTGATTCCTCCTGCTTAGAAGGCGTCACCCCCAACCCTTCACGTGTCCTACTTGTTCTCCTGGTTTAGTTCTCCACCTGAAACCATCTGCTCAGAAATGCCTTCCCCTCTGACCCCATGGGAAGGGGCGTCCCACTTAACCCCAAATATCTTCTGTCCCAGCCTTTGTGCCCTTTATGGCTAAATCCACTATGGGGCCTGGGGAGATAGCTTAGTAGAATAAGTACTTCTCTGAAAAGGACAAGGGTCTAAGTTCAATCCCCAGTTCTGAATAAATAAATAAATAAATAAATAAATAAATCCATTATGATTATATATACAGTGTGATAAAGAAAATACAGTGTGTGTTTAAATTTAAAAGTTTATTGGCTGGCGAGATGGCTCAGTGGTCTAAAGTGCCTGCTTAGGCAAGCTTAGGCAACTGCCACAGGGACCAAGGTTGGATTCCAGGCACCACATTCTGCACCTGCCCCACTCTCAGGGCAGGCTGAGCCAGATATAACATTTTTAAAAGGAGATTATTACAGTAAAGGCACATTGCCAGTGGTTTTAGTTGCCCTGTTGTGGCTATCTCATTGCCTTAAATCAATTCAAGATGTTTGTCCTTCCCGTCATTTTGACCTTGGGGAAGATCAAGTAGCCATAGAGTTACAGATCTGGTCAGTAAGGTGGATGAAGACACAGAGTCCTGTTTTCATGGGCCTTAGCAGCAACATTCATCATATTTTCTTTTTATCACATTTTGTAAAGACCTCACCAAAGAGGATTTCCAGGACTACATCAGAAAGTGACAAAAACAATGGTGTAGGTGTATTCAAAACAAGGTTAGGGGTATTTTGAAGGGGACTAATTGCAATGTGTCTTCTACTGTAATAGTTTTTCATTTAAATATTCACTATACTTTTTGGTCAACACTTGTCCAATTTATCTGTCTATATTTGTTTTCAGTGCATCTTATTAAACAGCTCCACAAGGATGGAAAAATGTCTTTGTCTCTTTAGTCTCAGCTCTAGCACAGCGCCAGATGTTTGCTGAATGTGTCCGGTGGTACCTAGCTTTCTGTGGGGCACTCTTCATGCATAACTGCTTATCTTCTCACCAACCCTGTGACATAGGTGTTATTAACCCCCTTAGAAGTGAGGAAATTGGCTGACGGAGAGAGGGAGCCTCTGTCCAGCCCCATGACTAGAATGGGGAGCTGGGGTGTGAACCCAGGTCTGACTGCCAAACACAAGATCCCTCACTAACTTGGGAAGAGCGCAGGAAGTGGAATGTGGGGAGTTCCCAGGCACTGGGACACTTTCTCCTCCCAGCGCAGGGCTTTCTGGGCACTTCTCTTCTCTGTCTGGCCTTGGAGCTGTTAGCTCCACACATTGCACACTGAGGGAAAATGTCACAGGCTTCTTCATCTGTCAAACACAAGGAACAGGTGTCTGTCCACACTCCTACCACTGTCCCCCGGCCTCTCCTCTGGCCTCTTCCTTGTCAATAGAAAAGCCTGCCCCAAAGGCCACTGCAGGGCTCTAAGGCCAAGAAGACCCTAATTATCTTTCTAAAAGAGCACAGCTGACCTCGCCTTAATGCTCACAGTGAAGTTCAGCTTGCAGAATTGCTTTTCCTGAGGCTTAAACAGCAGGCAGTTATTTTCACTTCCTCTTATATTTCCACAGGGATCAGACAGAGCATTCATCAGAAACACAGCCACAGGGCTGGCAATATAGCGATATAGCTCAGCAGACCAAGCTCCTTCTTAGGAAAGTTTAGGGACTGGGGGTTCAATCCCCAGCACCACTGGCCCTGCCTGCCCCTCCCCTGGGCATGCTGAGCCAGCCACCAAGACTGGCTGTGGTGGCACATGCCTGCAACCGCAGAGCTGGGGAGGCTGAAAACAGGAGGATCCCTATGAGTCTGAGCTTTGTAGTGAGATCCTGTATTAAATATATTCAGAAAGAAAGAAAGAAAGAAAGAAGAAAGGAAGAAAGGAAGAAGAAAGGAAGAAAGAAAGAGAAAGGAAGAAAGAAAGAAAGAAAGAGAAAGGAAGAAAGAAAGAAAGAAAGAAAGAAAGAAAGAAAGAAAGAAAGAAAGAAAGAAAGAAAGAAAGAAAGAAAGAAAGCCAATGTATATCATCAGTAAACAGAGGGAGAGGGCATTAGCCCAAGAAGTACACCTGCTGCTTCACTCAAGGAACCCAGCAATAAAGGAAAGCTGTTGTAGTACTGCCGATTTCAAGTCTTTCCTGATACGCAGTGACCTATCAGAGACAGTCCCACACCTACCTGCCAACACAGAAACATTTCTTCTAAGACTTAGTGAAGCCCATGTCCCCAGGAGCTCACTCTCCTGGTCTTCCCCCTTATGCTGTTCAGTCCTATTCTGGAGGCAGCCATAGTATTTGCACCACATTTCAATACCAGATTTGGTGCTTTGCTACATTCCAGCTGGTAATTCCAAAAACTTACTTGGGAAGTAAAAGTCTGGTCTTGTCATATTATTTGGCAAGCATTTCCAAGGAGCAGAGCTCAGGTCTTGATCCTACTCACCACAAATTGGACCTTGGCACCTCCAAAGTCCCATGTGCTCAGAGGCCATAAATAAACCCCATCCTTAGGTGGACCACCTACCTACTACCGCTGGAGTTGGCCATCTAGGTGTTGGGCAGCTGTCAGGCAGAGACAAGCCTCCTCTGTTTTCACCCTCCTGCCTCCAGCACAGAGGATGGCTCAGGTCCCCAGGGAACACCAGGAAGATGTCTCCATGCTCAGATGACGGGCCAGCCCATCATGTTCTCCTTAGATCAGATCCAGACAGTGTCAATCCTGTGTCCCCAACTGGTAATAACAGTCATTCCAGGATGACTGTGGGAAATTCTTGGGCCAGCAGTGTGTGCAGTCTGGGCCATGCTCTACAGTAGGCCCTCATGAGGCTCTGAGGTTCTCTGCTCCCCTAATACTTCACCACCTGTCACCTTGCCCATGTGTGGGAATCAGGCTGCAGACTCAGCACTTGCCTGTCCCCACAGCTGGTGGAGAAAGAGGTGAGGAGGAGCAAGGAGCAGGTTCCAAAGAGAAAAAGAAAGGAAGACACACTGGGGTCTGACTTAGGGCCTTGAAATGTGTGTCCCCTCAGCCTCTCAGGATTTCCTGGGCATGTATATTGCTGGGCCTCCTGAGGGCCACTGAGTCAAAAACTCTGTGGCAAGGTCAGCTCTGCATCTTCACAATCTGACCAAGTTGTGTTTTAAGAACCACTTCATCAGCCAGAAAGGCTTGGGTTGTATAAAAGCCTGCAAAAGATAGCAAAGCAAGGGTCCAGACAGGTTGGGAAATGACAGGGTCTCTGGCATCAATTCCACTTCCAGTGACAGGAGGAAGCCATTTACTTTTCCCAGGCTTCAGTTTCCCACTGTGTGCCATGGAGAGTCAGGGTAATCAAGCCAGTCCTGAAGAGCTGGGGGTGGGACATACCCTATGTGGATGGCCCAGCTTCTGCAAACCCCTCCACTCACCACACAGCTTCTCCTGTACAGCATTAGGGCAGAGTCTCACTTGGGCCAGGTTTAGGCACAGAGAAGGAAAGATACCAAACTGTAGAGATGACTGGGTCTCTTATACCGGAAGAGGTTTCTGCCTAGGTTATGCTTGAACATTGCCTGGCAGACACCTCGCTGTACCTGGCCACATCCAGCACACTCTGGAGTTCAGACGGAGTCTTCCATTCCTTCTCCAAAGCTATCAACTTCACTGGTTCACATTCCTCATTTCCTGAATTCCAGAGGATCGGAGAGGTAATGCCTCTCAAATTTGCCTATTTCTTTTGGGCTGTATGGGCTGTGCCGTCAACATTTAGGTAACTTGATGGTTCTGTATTTAGCCTTGTTCCTGAGCTCTCTGAAAATTAGAGATACAATGTAAGAAAGATTTTAGACAAGGATAGAGTTGGGCATACGATCAGACACGGCAGGTTTAGGTACAGAACCTGGTTAAGAAATGCTTCAGCCATAAAACTTCACTTCTAAGCTTATTCCAATAAGAAAATCTTCCCTATATCTGCAAAGAAACCAAATAAGATTTTTAACTGAATTCATAAGCTCTAAATTCTAACGCTTCTGGGTCATTGGCCATTGAGTTGAGTCCTTTCCAGCCAATTGGAAGTATGGTGAAGGTCATGGTCAGTACTAATCCTGAATCCAATAAAACTGTTCACCTTAGAATGGAACTTGCCCCTAAGGCTCACACAACTTTGGTCTCACCATCTTTGTGCTTTTCAGACAGTTGCTGTGCTGAGTCCCAGGAATAGCTGGAAATGTGACAGAACAGAGTCTCACAGCTGGAAAACCCGTTTATTTTTAAGCGATGGTCTTAAAGTTTGTGTTTGGGAGGAAATGTCTAGTTTTTAAATTTGTGAGTGATCCCTAATGATATTCATTCTGATCTCTTTTTCTATCCCAGTTAGTCAGACAAGACTCTAATTTCATTTAAACTAAGAGAGGCCTAGTTCTTTATGCTTTCCCAATCAGGGCTAAGACCCTAGAAATCAAGAGCAAGTAAGGAGGAGTTTGTTCTGGGCAAAGAGTTGGAATTTATGAACAAATCTGATGAAAAAAGAAGATCAACTAGGGAAATTTGTACTCACAAATTTCTATTCAGACACCAGGAATTGATGACTTGATGTTCAGGTTGGGTTTGAGGTCACCCATCCCAAAAACCATCAAAGGCCATGATGCATATTGATAACCAGTTTCTAATCCTTCAAACAGGCAAGTGGAATCTGTCTGTTTATCCCCAGTAAGGCCATACAGACTGGCTACCTAAAACATTGAGTGCCTTTGCTTTTAGCTGGAAAAACACATAGTAACACCCTCTCTGAGCAGAAGAACTGCTATGCAGTCCAAGATAATGAAAGCCTGAAAATAAACTTTTGGTCTAAGCAAAGTTTGTTAGCTAGCTAGAACAAAGTTTTTTTTTTGTTTTTTTTTTTTTTTAATGTATTTAGCACAGGGTCTACAGGGTCTCACGACATAGATTGGACTCATGGTGATTTTCCCATTTTCAGCCTCCCAAGCACTGGGATTGCAGGCGCATGCCACCACATCTAGTTTCAATCACTGTCTCTGACACCCTGGGGGTGGGACTGGCATAGCATACTGGGGATCAAACCCTGACCAGCTACACTCTGCCTGAGCAGGCGCTTTAGTCCACTGAGCTATCTGGCCAGTCCTAGAACAAAGCTTTTAAATTTGGAGTCTAGGAGGAAAAAATAATATCAAAGAGGACTGTTCATAGAGGTGCTTGTTAAAGGTGTTTGTAAGAGGCAGCGGGGGAAAAATAAAGGTGAATATGAAAAGAAAAGAGGACAAAAACTGAGTTAGGAAGGATGTTTCCCCCCAACATCTTGCTCTTGGATGTTGCTAAGAGCTCACGCGAAGTGTTCTCATGGCAAGTGCGAGGGTGTCTGCTGTGGTGCGAATGCTGCTCAACTCCATGAAGCCATCTCTCAGTGTACATAGATGGGTTCAGACCATGCGGCACAGAATAAATATGCATGATTTTAGTTTTTCAATTAAAAATAAATCTAAAAAATAAAAGACATAAGCAAGCAAAGCAGAGAAAAAAAAAAAAAAAAAAAAAAAAAAAAAAAAAAAAAAAAAAAAAAAAAAAAAAAAAAAAAAAAAAAAAAAAAAAAAGCAAATTGAAGCAGCAGTAAGCAGGGTGCAAAGTTTTCACCAAGCGAGTAATGGTAGGTTTATTCAGGAATAGGCCATATTGCCATCTCAGAGCTAGAGGAGTGTTGCGCTGATCAGCTGTTTAGACTTGACTCGCTTTGCGTTGCTCGAATCAAGAAGCCTGAAAACAACTGTTCTCTAAATAGGCTGTCTTGATGGGGAGGTTTCCTAGCTGCTCTACAGAGGGCCTGTCGATATGTCTGACCCCGGAGAGCAGGAGCGCCTGAGGACTGGTGGCCACAGCTTGACAGTTCCCAGATCAGCAAGAGACCCCAGCAGACTGGCCACCTCTCCTGACAGAATGGAGGCTGTAGCACCATCCACTCACACTGTGAGCTTGCTTGTGAGCGTCCTCCACTGCTGAGCCCAGAGTTTCCGGAGGCACATTTTTTAAAATAATTTAACTATCGGCACGAGTTTGTGATACACAATAGATACATTTGCTGTGGGAGATTAATACACACATTCAGCACATTGGTACACACAAACATCACTCAGTCCTATTCCCCATTCCCTCCTGTCTCCCTTTCTCCCCACAGATCCTCTTTCTTTTTCACAGTCTGTCTCTGTTTCCTTTATCTTTTATTATGTTTTAAAATATTTATATATTGCATTTCTCACATAAAAGATACCTGATACTGTGCTATCTAAGCTACTGTGTCTATTTTATTTCATAGAGCAATATGGTCTAAAGGTGCAACTATCTCCCTACAGATGACTCAAGTGTATCCTCCTTTGTGACTGTGGTACCCCATGGTGTATAAATACCACATCATCTTCACTCATCTGTTCATGGACATTAAGCCACCTCCAAGACTTAGCTAGTATGAGTTATTTTAGTATGCACATGGTTATGTATGTATGACTACATGCATGTGTATGGTGTCTCTAACTCTGTTAGGAGGATATGTAGAAAGGGAAGAGCTGGGTCCAATGGGATTTCTGCTTTTAGTGTTTTGAGGAATCTCCATGCAGATCCCTTACACAGGCACAGTTCTTCCTGAAAATGAGCCGCAATTCTGAGTGTCCTGAGCAGAGTTGGCCACCTGTAGTGGGGTCCTGCGATCCTCCCTGGCATAGGAAGGCAGAGGGTGGCATTCATCAACAGGGAATCGAGCCCAGGAGGAAGCCCAACACAGCTCCAGAGAACGCACCTCATCGGCTGAACTTGGCATGAACCCTATTTGCCTCCTCTCTCCTGAAAGGCAGGCACCAAGTGAATTTACGCCATCATGCTTGGCGGCAGTAAGGCACGGGACGTAAGCCCAGGCCCACGAGCTTCACACAGCACAGGAATTTCAAATCTCATCAGTCTGTGTGTGCTTGGGCAAGTTATGGGCCTCTCTGGTCTTGGTTTTGTCTTTCAAATAGTGATTACATCATCCAACAGAACAGCTGTGAGGATTAACATAGCCTGCTCCTTCTTAGCAGCGCGGTGCCTGGGATTTTGCTTGTGTTTACCAAAATGTTTATTCCTCTCCCTCTGATATTATTTACAAAAGGAGCAGAGAGCATCATACCTTGAAGTCCAGATTCTTTCTTCAGGCCCTCCTTCCAATCATTCTCCCACACTCTGAGCTTTAGTTCCCATGTGCACCGAATTCCTCAGAGGAGAGGAAACTGTGAGCTCTGTTGGGAATTTCAGAACAAGCTGAGGAGCTAAGTGCAGACACAGAAGTGCTGGCCTCAGTGTGAGCAGGCGGGTCTT
Source organism: Myocastor coypus (assembly GCA_004027025.1). Lineage (NCBI taxonomy): Eukaryota > Metazoa > Chordata > Mammalia > Rodentia > Myocastoridae > Myocastor > Myocastor coypus. The sequence continues at coordinate 25,427 of PVJA010003688.1, forward strand.
GTCCATGGACCAACTGTCCCCAATTTACAATGGGCTACACCTGGTCAGCCCTTCCGTGGTGCAAAAACCATGGCAATCAGTAGAAAATATTTAGGCATTTGAATTTGGGTCTTTTCCCCTAGGCTCGTGATATGCGGCCCACAGCACCCAGGCAGCCAAAGTATGAAGGGAAACAGCCCCCCTGCTACAGCAGCTGCATAGCTGACTGGGGTGTTCGATAGGTTGGGTTGATCACATGGGTTTGTGACTGACAATGGCCCCAGCTTCTGATGGGTTTCCATCCTAAATCAAGGAACATCTGTATAAGCTTAGACCCTACGCAACCAGCAAGTTCTGCTCTTGCTGGGCCAAATCAACCACCAAATGAAAGGTCTACTTCGTGACAGCCTGCACAGATGCCACCAAAGTCAAGTGGGGAAGGCAGGGGAGCAGCACTGAGGTACCCTGGTCCCTGTCAGTCCTGCCAACACCCCCACACCATGTCCCACAACAATGGGAGCATTTGCTCAGTAGCCTGGCATCTACATGCCTTCTTTCCCTGCTTCCTTCCCTGGGAATGAGAAGAGCTCATCCCCTGCTCTCTTGGTGACTGGAGGGTAAGGTGGAGAAATCAACAAGCAGAAGCAGGCTGCTACCTTGGTCTGCTTCCAAAGAGCAACCCAGCTGTGCCTGAAGCAGACAGGAGCTGGGAACATAATTCCGACCAAGGTTGAGATTAAACCCATGAATGACTTGGCTCGAGGTTTTGCAAGAGATCAGAATTGCACCGCAGAGCAGTGTTTACAGGTTTACAGATCTGCCTGGGGCACCCGACACTCCTGACCATGATTTATTACTACAGGACATGGATTCTCTCAGACTGGCCTGGAAATGGATCTGGGCTGAGTTATTTAACTCACCCAAGCAATGTGTGAGAGTTGATGGCCCTGCTCCTCAATTTGTCTGTTGTAAAAGGAGTCCCCAGGCTCAGTTTCAGACCAGCATTGTTTACACAGCCCAGCAATAATCCATCACATGTGGCAAAACTACAGATTCATTTCTATGATTATGATGGGGCTCGTGCAGAATAGCAGCTAAAGTACTTCTCTTTTTACTTAAAATCACAGCCAAGTTTCTGAAGACACAAAGGGCCTTTTGTGTTTTCAACCATACAGAAGAGAAAGTACATGACAGCTTTTAGAAGGACTAATGACGGCCTGGCGACCTGGCTGCCAGCTCTGGAGGAGCCCATTGTAGCAGTTATGGTCATTAGAATGCCCTGGCGGCCCAGGGAATCTGTCAGGGTTTTCATGCTGTTACTGTTGCTGTTGTTGTTTGGAAAGTGAGGGGAAAGGGCTTCCTGTGTCGCTGTTTGCATTTCAGGGCTGGGACAAGGACAGTTGGAGTGATGGTTTCCACCTGGTACCCTGTTCGGATGTCCTGTGAATATGGGGCTCTAGTGCCCAGATTAAGTACAAAGCATGCGCTGTGCTTAGGATGCGGAGGTCGCTTTCAGCAATCTCTGTATCAGTCAGCTCACTGCGTGCCACAGCAGAGTGTCTGTGCCTGTCCTGAAGCCCTGTCCCAGGAAAATCCCCGACAGGTTTTAAGGAGCACAGGAAACTCCCAAGAAGCGGACCGGCATCGCTTTGTTTCTGAATATAGAAGTTGAGAGTATAAACTTTCGGTGTTTTTTTTTTTTTTCAAAAAAAGAACAGTGCCTTTAAAATAAGATTTCATGCTCCGTGACACTAACAAATCAGAAAAATAAACAAAGAGAAGGGCAGCTTCCTCAGGAAGTCAGTGCGCTTCAAATGAACATTCATGGAGAAGGGAAAAGGGAGGGACAGGGCCGCCCTGTGCGCTGTCTTGGAGGCGCTTTTTGCCCTCGCAGCCTGACCTCCCCCACACTGAGAGTCGCCAGTGGCTGCTGGCCACGGGTAATTTGGCTTAACTGGGTTTGCTTAAGCCATGCATTCCACTCCCAGACCATAAAAACCAATCTGAAAGCTCTGGCATTGGTGTCCTCAGAGGAAGATTCCCAGCAAGCTGTATTATAAAACCTTGATTTACCTGTGGGGTTTTCTAGCACACAGTACCTTATTCACCGGGAGGTGCAAAGGATCTTAAGGTATGTATGAGCACAGTGCGTCCAAATAGTGCTGTCCGTCCTAGACGTTCAGAGGAGGTCCGTCAGAGAAAGCAGGGCGGATCCCCAGGGCCTCAAGTCCCTCAGGGCCCTGGCCTTTGTCTGACAGACACTTACTGAGCGCCTCTTATGTGCTGAGGAGTGAAAGCGCAGCAGCCGCAGAACCAGCTGAGTCAAACAGCCTGGGTTCCGCAAGCAGCTTCCCTGCGTTCTAAATGAGTGGGCAACCTCAGGCAGCGAGAGGACCCCACCGTGCCTGGTGAGAAGTAGGAGGCTACTCAGGTTTCAGTGCGTCTCCCAGTGCTCAGGTGTGGGGAACAAACTCCAAGGACATTGTGATGGCAAGAGGTGGCTACACTGGGATCTCAGGCTCCAAGGATGGGTCAACACCACCGCAAGAGGAGCTGGTCTTAAAGCGAGTGAGTCCAAGCCCTTCACCCACCCGACATCACCGCACTTCCTGTCCCACCATGGCATGAGGCAGCACGATGAGGTTTTGCCACATGCCAGCACCTGCTCTCAGACTCCTACCCGGAGCTCTCTGGAGACATACACTTGTCTCCAAGGGACACGGCCACCAACAAGACTAACAAGACAGAGGCTGGTGAAGATCTCTCAGAAGTGAACCATTGAACCCTTGTTCCTAATCTTTGAAACATGGTTTCTGGAGCTGCCATGCAGGCTTCTGAGGAAGTGATGAGAAAATGCAAAGTGCTTTGTGGTCCTCACTGTTCTCTGCTGGTCAGAGGTCCCCAAGCCTCCCCTCGCCGAGAGGTGGAAGCAAGTGCTCTGTTATTCTGCAGCTGGGAAGCCCAGCCCAGCACAGGATGGAAGGGTGAGTGGCAGTGAGGCTGGGAAACTTCTCCTGGGGGTCAGTGCTGAGCTAAGTGCTACAGGGACTGAGAGAGGTGGACAAGGGCTGGGGCCTGGAGCTCCCTGCTGCTTGGCCTCCAGGTGCAAGACCCAGAGTCAGCCTAGCTTGTGACAGGGACCTGGGACCTGGGAGCTCTCTGATGGGGTGAGCTGGGTGACCTAAGAGGGTCCCTCCAGGGACACAACCGAATGCCAGGGAGGAGCTGGGCAAGACAGGACCCAGCAGGCAGGAAAGCGAGTCCTCCACCATCGCCCCTAGCAAGGCTCCAGCCCTCCCCAAAGCCATGAGAAAATCTGCGGGCATCACCAGGAAACACCACAGCTACTGTAGAGCTCCCAGTCTGGAGGACTCTAGCATCTCAGAGTTTTTGTATTTCCACGTTGGTGCTCTTAGTTCTAAATTTCACAATTTAAGCCAGGCATGGTGGCACATGCCTGTAATCCCAGCACTCGGGAGGCTGAGGCAGGAGGATTGGTGGGAGTTTGAGACCAGCGTGGGCTACAAAAGTGAGCTCAAGGCCAGCCTCAACTACATAGCAAGACCCTGTCTCAAAAAGACAAAAATAAATAAATAAATAAATAAATAAATAAAAATAGATAAAATAAATTCCACAATTTAATTCCCAATCCCACCCACATTTTCATGTTCTGCTTTTGTCTCAGGAGCCCGTTATCTCAGTATTTTAGCTCTTCTGCTCTCAGCTTTTAACCTTTATCTCACTAAGCTCCAAGCCTTTTATCTTTCTTTTTAAACACCACCCATTGTATCTCAGGGGTCTTATCTCCCAAAGATTTCATTTTTTTTTTTAACTAGCACTTTGTTCCTTCTCTTTTTCCCTTGTCTCTCTGGTAATGGTTTTGGTTTTGATCTTCTTCTTCATTTCTAGCTTCCTTTTATTTGGAAACCTCTCTTCCCATCTCCTGGCCCTCTTCATTTTGCCTTATTTTCTTTCATTTTTGCTGTTTGGGTTTGTTATTTTAGTATCCAGGAAGACAAATGCTGACAGAGAAGGAGACCGGGAGCGAGGCCGCCCCACTGGCTGGCTGGGAACGGACATCTTCCCACCAGGGCTCTGCAGCCACTCAGCCCTCTCTGCTCCTGACTGTCCTGAAAATGATCCCTAAACCTCAGCCTGAGTCCTCTCATCCACCTGCACCCCACTTCTTCCAGCTCCTCCAGTGAATGGCTCTCCCAGCCCTCTAAAGAATAAATTAAGAGAGAAGAAACATTTAACCGCGGAGAATCATGGGTTCACTCCTCATGCCTTCCCCAGGGCTATAATTCTGTGATATAGGGTAAAAAAGTTATTCCATCCATCTTTTCCTTTTTGGCATTGTATCTACTTGACTTTATAGGAACTTCTGCACACTTAGAATCCTCTCTCTCTCTCTCTCTCATTGTGTACTAGCATGCACATGTCTGCAAGGGTTACTGGGGAGCCACAGAAGATTTAATGGGAAGGTTCACACTTCACACCATACAGACCTACACAGGACATCAGACACTGAAGAGAGAGAAGTTCCATGCATTTTCAGAATTCACAGCCTGGTCTCCCTAGCACAATTTCTAGAAAGAAAGAGGTAAGTAAGGGTTCCAGCTCTGAATTTTTATTGTCTTCCTAAAAAGAATATAAGTCTGAGGAAAATGAAGTCTCTGAAGATCCTTCTAGTACAGTTAGAAACAAAGGAACTGAGCGAATCAGTCCCCTCTCTTTGTTCAGATGTGCGCACACTCCCTTCACTCATAGACACAGCACTGCCTCAGAGATTATCTAGGTTTAAGCTCAGGAGGTTGCAATGACGGAGATAGCAGGTTGCTGGCATCAGTGAGAGACAGTAGGAGACTCACGGGGTCAAGGAGGTCTGATCCCATAAATGCAGAAACCTGAGGTACACAGCCACTTTTTCCCCCACTTTGCTCTTTCTGCTTTTGCCCTTTGTTCATGCTGTTACTGTCCTGTAATGTTTAATAAATGTGGCCACTTACCACATACTATGAGGTGCAGGCTTGGAAATGTTCTCCTTGTTGTACACTGGAACCTGTACTATCATGGGCCCACTCAGCTATAATAATTCCAATGGAATCGCAAGTTTGGTTAAGCGTAGTGACCACAGTTTGATTCCCAGAACCACATGCTGCACCAGACCCGCCCCCAGTCCCAGCATGCCTATAATCCCAACACTGGGGAGGCCGAAAAGCAGGAGAATAACCATAAGTCCAAGTTGCATGGTGAGACCCTGCAGCAATCAAATACATTAAAAAATATCTGAGGCAGGAGGAGGATTCTTAATAATTTAATAGCAGCCTAGGTAACATAGTGACTTTAAGGCCAGCCTATGCAGTGAGACCATGTCTCAAAAAACTAAATAAAAGGCTGGGTGTAGTGGTGCTTATAATCCCAGTACTCAGGTGCTGAGGCAAGAGGCTCACTACAAGTTCAAAGTCAGCCTGGACTCCAAAGCAAGTTTAAGTGTAGCCTGAACTACATAGTTAAACCCTGGCTCAAAAAGACCAAAAGAAAAAAAATACACATAAGGAAGTACTAGTCTGCTAAAAGAAGGTTAAGCCAGAGTCATTTATAGGAAAATGTATATACCTGGAGACCACAATGTTAGGTGAAGTTAACTGGACACAGAAGGTGCAATATCACGTGACTTCTCTTACCTGAGAAACTCAAAGCATAGGAAAGAGCAGAAAGTGAGGTACTAGAAAATATGGAATTACTTCCCCATTTGTGAATGAGAAGGAAATTAGAGATAGAGGGAGAGGAGAGAGACGACAGAAGGAGAGAAAGGGATTTAAATAGAAGTGAGGTGATTTAGGTACCAACGCCCTACAATGAATGTCATCATTCTATATTGCAAATATGAGCTCAAGCATAGAAAAGAAAAACAAGTTGAAAATTTAAGATTATAATAAAATAAGCATTAGACTTGGCTTCTAAAAGAATAAAGAAAATTCAGTAAGATGCAGATTCACAGACGTACCCCAGAGGTTGTGATCCTGTAGGATGAGGTACAGGAATGTAAATGTTTTGCCAAAGGTCTGGAGGCTGGTGGTCTGCAGGCTGCAGCCTGAGAAGCAATGTCTTAGTCATGTGGATGAAGCCTGCAGGGGTGCGGTTTGGCAGGAGACCCCCAGTGCAGACCGGTGAGTTAGCCATTAGAACCTAGAGCCGAGAGTGGCACCAAGGTGACTATGGGCTCCCTGGCTCGTGGAGGTCCAAGGTGACTATGGGCTCCCTGGCTTGTGGAGGTCCCGGCCATGCCTGGCTGTGCCTTTCACAGAGCTGTGAGGTCTATGGCCTTGTCCTACATTATCTCTTCTGTTCAACATCATCCGCCCCTTCTCTCTGCCATCCCACCAGAACCAGGACCTGAGTAGGACTCAGGCTTCTTGGTCTGGTAGTGCTACCTCCCCCGTGAAAGAAACAGAACCTTAAGAACCCTCCCAGGAGGTGACAGTTGGCCCATCTGACACCCCGTAGCTGCCGGCTTGCCTGTTGCTACAAAGATGAATGGTAAGAAGTAGCCCACATATGTTTGAAGGAGTGACAGGAAGAGAGCCAGAGCCCACACGGGATGGAAAAGAAAACAGGAGACTGCTGTAACACCGGCATGTGTGATGGGCATCGAGAGGGGGCACAGTGCAGTCATCTCGTTACATGCAATCATGCATTAGCGGCCAGTGGCCTGTAAGCCACTAGTTATACTTCAGACTTTCATGGATTTCCAGAGGGGAGAATGAACTTGCTCTGCATGACTTTCAATGGAGTGCAGTCACACCACAGTCCTCAAGCCACAGCACTGACCAACACTGCGCATGCATGGCCTGCCTGGAACTTAAGAGCCCATCCCTATGATGGCAACACAGGGACCTCAACAAACAAGATCCCTTGTAAGACATCTGTAAGATGCACTTCACAGAGGCAGGATGCAGCTCGGTGGTAGTGTAAGTTTAGCAGGCTGGAAGCCCTGGGCTTAATTTCCAGCACCATAAAATGGGGAAAAGCACTAACTGTGTATTTCAGGTTACAATTTTATTTGGACAGTTGCTAACACCCATAGCAGGAGTGTTCTCTGCTGACTCAAAACAGAAAGAGCCAAAATTGCCTAAGGCAAGGAGCAGAGTAAGGCCTGGCCTCAATCAAAGAAGTGGTTCCCATCTTTGGGCACCTTCATGGAGCTACACTATAGCTGGCACTGTAGAGATCACCCACACCAGAACACAATGCTTCTCCTTCAGTACTAAGGTCCTACCTATGCAGACCTTGCAGACAGGAAAGAGTTTCCAGATTGAAGCCACAGCCCTGGCTTCAGGATACCAAAGTCCAGGAACCCTTTCTCCTAAAGCCAACCTTCAAGTCAACCTGCCACATGCCCTAATAGTTACATGCCCAGAGTCATGCCAAATCTACACACAGGGAGCAGAACTCTACCATTTCATCCATGTTTCCCAGTGTTTTGGACATATCGACCTCATAGATACCTGCTGAAAAGTGACAACTGGACAGAATACATGAGCTCATGTGTCTGTGATCGCCCACACCAACCATTCTGTCAAGTATCTTCTGTACATCCTTGGCTCCCTTGCTGTTTCTTCCAATGTTCAAAAGCATCCTGATGGTCATTATTAGAAAGGCAGCTTCCAACCCTGTCCCAAGATGTTCTGAAGAAGAAGCAGAAGGAATAGCCCAGCAATCTGTGTTCTGAACCTGTGTCCAAGAGATGCTTCAACACAGTGAGTCTAGAAAACACTGCTCAAGGCTTCTCTTCTCAACAGCCTCCCCATCTGGAATAACTCACATATCCGCCCATACCTGCTCCCCATCTGCCTCCTTAAGGACATTGAGCTATCCCATAGGGACTCTTACCTCTCTCATCTACTACTGCTGCCTTAGCTTTCTCATCACTAGGACACAATATCTGACACCCACAACTCACAGGAAGAAAGGTTCCAATTGACTCATGGTTTCAGGGGATTCAGTCTATGGTCTGCTGGCCCTGAGATGGGAAAATCATGGCAGAAGGAGCTGACACAGAGAAGCTACTCCATTTTAGCAGTCAGGAAGCAACAGGAGAACAGAGCCAGAGGAAAAGAAGCCAAGAATGAGATATAGACTACAAGGTCAACCTTTATGACCCATTCAGGCTTACCCCAAAATGTATTCTACTACTTTCCTAGATGGTTCCCAACCCAGCCAAGTGTACCTGATCCAGTTTAACCATCACAACTTCTGGGATAGTCAGTCCTGGCCTCTGAAGAAGTCACCCAACTAGGACCCTTTTCAAGACATGCTGTGTGATAAGCACTGTCCAAAGAGACTACGGCTTGTTCTTCCATTTATGAACACTCAAGTCATTCTAATTCTTAAAAAACAAACAAACAAAAAAAAAAACCCTCTGCAAAACATCAGGATTTCCTTTCCTCGGCTCCCAGAGCTTTTAATCCTGCTGCTAATGCTTGTTCTCATTTCTAGTTCCCATTCTGTCCTCACACCTGACCTCATCCTCCGTCACTCTCCTGGGTTCCCTTGCTGAACCTTCATAAAAATGATGGCCTGGTGCATGCACAGGCTGCTTTGCAGTCACATTGTGTCACTCCAATGTGGTTGTGACCACATGAGAAAAGCATGTGAAAGCTCAGAGACCCCAACTTTAGTCTAAGCTGTCACACCGCCCTCCCCTTCTCTGCCATGTCTGGCATCTCCTTTGGAGTAGTTGTTCACTTCATTTTTTTCTTAACTTGACTCACAGATTTTCATAAATTTATTTGAAAATAAAAGTTATATTGCCCATTTCCATGGAGAGTCAGCATCACAGGTCTTCAGTAAGAGGCATCAGTGTAAGAAAGAAATCAAGTGAAAATAGTAGTTTAATCTCAAAGATCCTGGCTGTGGTCTATGGTCAGAACAGGCTCCTGAGCCTTGGGAGAGCCATCTGGTCCCCACAGCGCTACCATGGGAGCTCGGCCCACCCATCGAGCTTCTTTTTGACCTTTCTAGGTTCTAGGAGGCCTAACCCACTCATCTGGGTCAGTATCAGCCGTCAGCCCTCTCCAAATGCCAGGGTTTCCCAGGACCTGGTTCAAGACCCTGCTCTGTGACCATTGTCTACCTCTGGAGGAGGAAATCCACAATAGTCTTAAACTGAAAATCTCAACCTCAGTTTCTCAGGGGCCTCCGCTACTGCCCCGAGAGGAATCATGGACCTGTGGTATCTGGAGGACACAGGGCCACATAGGTGACCATGTTCCCAGCATTTCTTCCGTAATTAAAAGTAGAAGCTACTGCTTCATGCAGGCTCGGATCCCAGAGTTCGTTCACACTTGTTCTAAAAATGAGGTCATCTGGGGCTGAGGAGATAGCTCAGCAGCCTAAGAGCCTGCCTGGCAGGCACAAGGACCCAGATTCGATCCCTGGTACCACGTGCCATGCTGGCCTTGCACTGAACTGACCACTGAGACCGTGCATGGTGGCACATGGTGGCCCATGTTGGGAAGGCTGAAACAGAAGGATCACCAGGAGTCCAAGCTGCACAGCGAGACCCTGTGCCAAATACATATGATTGTCATGTGCATTAGAATGACCACTGTGCATATTTTAGAAACCAACAGGAAATGACAAGGTTGGTGTGGATTATGAGGAATGGAAGCAGGTAAGTTTGACTGTGCAATTCAGTATTATTGAAAGTTCCACTCCAATTACTCAAAAATCACTAGTGACATGTTTACCAAATGTAAACACACAATGTCTCATGTTTTCTTTCTTTCTTTCTTTCTTTCTTTCTCTTTTTTTTTTCCTTTCTTTTTTCATTTGCAGTACCAGGGATTGAACTGAGGACTCTACACTTGCCAGGCAAGCACTTATTCTCCTGAGCTATCTCTCCTGACTCCCAATGTTTCATATTTTCATCAGACAGAAAGGATAATCATAGCAGGTAGCAGGCCTGCCTGATAGCTTAGCACCTGCTTAGGCAGAGTGTACTGCCTGGGGTTGGATCCCTGGCATGTTGTGCCGGCTTTGCCCATGGGACACAGTGAGATGGCAATTGAGACTGGGCGTGGTGGTGGGAGTGTGTAATCCCAGCATTTTGGAGGCTGAAAACAGGAGGATTCACTATGAGTCTGAGTTATGTAGCGAGACCCTGTAGACCCCGCAGACCCTGTAGACCCTGTAGACTTTGTCCTAAATACGGAAGAAAAAAAAATAGTACTGGAGCCATCAGTGGGATAGCGAGTGAATTTCCCCCAAGTCACACACTATAACTGGCTTGATAGAGGTGTTACTGATCCCTGATTTAGCTTCCAGCCACTTAACCCAGACTTCCTTCTCCCCCACCTCTTTTCTTTCCCTTTGGTTCCAAGACAGTGAACTTTTTGTTTTCTTTCTTGTTTTCCTTTCTCTATTTTTGTAGTACTTCATTATTTTTCTTAGAGAAGTGTTAGGCTTACAGAAAATGAAGAATGTCTGTATAGCCTTTCTTCCCTGGCTTTCCCATTGTCAGTGTCTCACGAGTGTGGCATCTGGCTGGGGACCTGATACTGACCCGATGTGACTGCCTAGGTCCACAGTTCATTTTAGGGTCTGTGCTGTGGTTTTGACAAATGCACAGTGACCTGCATCCACACAGTTATAGTTCACTGCCCTAAACATCCTGCTCCTTTCTCATTTTTTACCCAAATTTAGAGTCCCTAAAGTTCTGACTCATCCTATTCTGCCCTGGCTCTGTTCTTCTTTGGGTGTCACCTCCATCCTGCATTATTGGATCATTCCATCCTTACAGCTCTCCAGGTGACACCCTCCCCCGCTGAGGGATGGAAGAAAGCCCAGCCAGTCACTTACTTATTCATCCTAGTGACGAGTCATCCTCCTATCTCCACATCACCTCAGAGTAAGCTCCAAACCCTCCTCCTCCCTTATCCTCTGCAGCAGAGATCTTCAAGGAGCTGAAGGAAGCAAGTTGGCCTCATATTTACCGGGGCTCAGTACCTCCCTAGGAGGATCTGTCCTCAAGTCCTCTGAACCATGCCACGTAACAGGCAAGCTAATGACCTGGCAAGCTGGCAGCCCCTTCACAGCACAGGAGCTTCTTTGTAATCCCCCAGGGAGACCTCTCCCTCTCTCTCCACATCAAACTGGTCCTCCCCTCCCCACCCTACTGCTGTCTTTGAAATCTCTCTTCTTGGACCCAGGTCTTGGCATGAGTGCAAGGAAAGTTAGAACACAACCAGATCTGCTGATCACCAGCACAGGATCGAGTTTGTTCCCTCGGTTAGAATTCAAAGGATTTGCTACAGGTTTCTTTTAAATGTAAGCCCATCTTTTGGGCTGGACAAGGGTAAGTATGTGCTGGACAAGGGTAAGTATAACCAGAGCCTATTCTTGGGATTGTCACTGTAGAGGTGAAGAGGAGACTTCAGAGTGCCATGTGTAGTACTAGACCCTGGAGAAGGCAGAGGACAAGGTTGGGACTAAAGTCACGTCCAGGTGTGAGTGACAGGAAATAGACCATTTGTGATATCACTGACAAGGATTGCTTCTCTCAAGTAACAGTGCAATGTGGACAGTTCAGGCTGGATATTCCACGGGGCAGCAGGCAGTGGATACCTTTTAACACAAGTGAGACTGCCCCCTTTTCCATCAGGAAAAGGAGTACTCGCCTGAAGGTGTCACCCTGCAGACCACAGCTCATATTCCAGGGCCACCAGAGGTGCAGAGGAGCTTAGTAAAGTGGTCACACTGCTACTTGAGTAAAATTAGAGATCAGTGAGGAAGCAAAACCAGGGATAAGCCAATGACCATGTCCCATGAGCCCCAGGGCCAAGCCATGAGGAGACACATCCTACCAACATCAGTCCCAACTAGGGACTGAGGCATCTCAGGGCACAGCTCCCACCCACCCAAGCCTCCAGACCCCTGAAAACACATAGGTACCCGACTTCTACTTCACCAAAGGCCCTGCCTAGAGCCATCCAGCCCGACCCAGATCCCAGATTTAGCTCATTCCACCTGCTATAATGAAAGAACCATGGACTGGGTGCTTATGAGCACAGGAAACTTAGCTCTCACTGTTATAGAGGCCAGGAAGCCTGAGATCAAAGGGCTGGCAATACTGGGGTTCCACTGTACCCTCATGTGATAGACAGCATGTGAGAGCCCTCCAAGGCCTTTCTTCAAGGGCACCAACTCAAGTGGTGAGGGCCCCATCAAGTAGCCAATCACCTCCCAAAGGCTTCTTCTACTTGGATAAGACTGAATGAGGGGTAGGATTTCAATAGCTGAACTTTGAGAGGACAGAAATACTCAGACCATAGCACCCAGATCCCTCAGAAACAGTGAAATCAAAAATGATCAATGATGTTTTAAGTAAGTGTGTTAATAATTTGTTAGGCAGCCCTAGACAGCTAATACGGAAAATGAAAAGGAAGCTATGGAAGGAATACAGCTTGGCAGCTGGCCATGCCTGCAGAGAAGGGACACTTCATTTCTTTACAGAGCTGGAGTGCAGAGAAGGCTCAGCTAGCTGGGCTAGATGCCCAGAAGTTAGAAGCTCACTTGGCTCAGGAGGAAGACCAGTAAGTTGAGAAAGGGGGCACAGCCAAAGGGGACAGAGCTGCTCCCATCTTGCCTCATGCTGCCAGTAACCTGGAGGCAGGGCATAGGGAAGGATATGCCAGTAAAGGAGAGGAGCTGAGGGTACACGGGGAGCTAGACTGTAAGGGCTCTTGACATTCTCAATATTTCACAGGCATGGAAGCCAGGGGTGACTTTTAGGAGTGGGTAGTTATGATCAAATGTACTTGACAAAGATCATGCTGGCACCAGTGAGAAGCATACAAGAGGGACAGGCTTCTTGGAGAATCATCAAGAATATGCTGTTTATAAAACTGGATACACAGGATCTGGAGACCATGTGGCTTTTGTACCTTGGGTTTTCTGTAGATATTGGGTCTTTTCAAAACAACAGAGTATATCCCATCCTCCCACCCAGAGTAATCCAAGTGTGCACTGGGAGCTGTGGCCCTCCTTATCTGGCTGTGCTGCTCCGCACTCTACCACGCAGGCTAGGCTTTCTGATGGTCTCTGTGCTTCACAGTTGCACTGGCCACATGAACGACCTGGGCGACCATCCTACAAAATGGTACTTGAGTGAGTCCAGTGCCCTTTCCTGATGGTTTCATTGTCCCTGAAAATTGCCAGGAACAGGACAGCTGTGGGTTGTGTGGCCTGGTTATAGGCAAGGAGATGAAACAAAGATGGCTTAGGATGGGTGCAGAGCCAGAGTTGGACCCTGACTGTCAGCTCTGCTCTACTTGGAAATGAGGCATCTGGAAATTACTCTATCACTATTTTGGGGGGAAAAATTGCAGATGAGAAACCTCAGTCAGAGAGAAACTGAACAAGCAAAATAGGGGCAAGGATTCCCTTGCAAGCGGCTTCAGGCGTCTCTGCTCCACCGCCAGTCTCCAGCCCATCCTCCTGCTCCTCCATCTTGGCCATGCTCTGAGGTAGCTCAAGAAGACAGTTGTGGTTTTCCGTAAGTTATCTCACTTTACCCTCAGATCTGCTCAGGAGCAGCTGGCCCTTGGTTTGGTGTTACATCATTTCAATGCAGAAAAACCATCCAGTAGTGATGGCAGTGGGAACTACAGGGACAAAGGCGTAGGAGCTCAACTCTGAGCCACCTAGGTTGAGTGAGGAAGCAGAGCTCAGTCTGGATTGTGCCTGACAACAAGCTCTACCCAGGTGAGTGCCTGTCCTAGAGCACCAACAGGCACCACTCAGGCTATGCCAGAGGGGCCCCATGTTTTAGTGAGGATGCCCTCAAATTAAGCTTTTTTCTTTTACAAGTTTTTTTTTTTCCAAGAGAAAAAAGCAAAAACAAATAACGAGAACAAAGCCAAAAACAAAACAACATGGAACTTTAAAAATGGTACAGAATTTCTAAATAAGAATAGAAAATTAAAAATGTTAACTTGTTATATTGTACATTGTTATCATCAAATTTGTTGCTCAGATTACCAGATATTACACGCAAGATTGATCAAACAATTAAACACTAACTCTTCCTTTCAATAAGCCTTTATTTTTTCTTTGTCTTTTTTACTCTTTTTAAAATTTATTTTAAACAAAGTATAAAAATAGTAGATGAGACATTAGGGATAGTACGCATTTAAAAGAACAAGATCAAAGGTATTCAACCATGGTTGCTATACTGCACATTGCTCTCTTCAGTATAGTTGCTCAGATTACAGATATTAGTGAACAAAATTTGTCAAAGTAAAAATTTTAAGCATAAACTGCTACTTCCAAAAAATTGATAAAAATTAGTAGTACAATCACCTTAGCTATCCTGTGTATATACTTATATAACTTTTCCCTTTCCTTTCTTTCCTCTTTCTCCTTTCCCTCATCTCAGTTGTTTATGCCTTATGTTCAGTTTCTCTCCATTTTACTACATCCATAGTACTTTTCATATTTTATTTATATTTGAGGTTCTTACACTAGGGAGACAGCATGATGTTTACACATATGGGTCTGATTTAGTTCCCTTATTAAGTCTAGTCTCTAGTTGTATCCATTTACCTATAAAAGCCTCGAGTTTGCCTTTGTTTATTCTGTTGAGATATCAGTAATATTCTGTTGAAGATGGAAAGATATTTCTCGCTATTCCTGCATAAGAAAATGAATATTGTGAAAATGGTCATACTAAAAAAATTGTTATACACATCTAATGCAATCCCTATCAAAATAACATTAGCATACCTCACAGATCTAGAGAAAATATTCCCAAAATTGATTTGTAACCAGAAAATATTTAGAATAGTAAAGGCAATCCTAGCCAACAAAGGCAAGGCAAGGGGCATTACAGTTCCTGACTTGAATTTATACCACAAAGCTACTGTGATAAAATCAGCATGGTACTGGCAAAAACAATCAGACTGGAGGATCCATGGAACAGATTAAAAGATACAGACACAACTACAAACACTCTCGGCCACATTGTCTTTCACAAAGGGACCAAATGTGTTCACTGGAAAAAAGATAGACTCTTTAACAAATGGTTAAATGCTGGAAAAACACTTTCCACATGCTGAAAACTAAAACTAGACTCAGGTCTATCACCATGCACTAACCTAAAGTCAAAATGGATTAAAGACATAAACATTAAAAGAGAAAGACTACATCAAAATAGGTTTTGAAGGATATGCAGAAGAGTTCACCAGAAAGAAAACATTATAGCCCAGAGGATAAGCCTGAGCCATACAAGGAGCATAGATAAACAGGATGCTGGGGAACCTGAGAATTTCAGCACTTCCAGAAGATGATGCATGGTCAAGGGGTGGCAAGAGATGAGGCTGGAAGACAAGCTGACATCCCAGCAGCATGTGTGTAGCTCAGTGGCTGAAGCACCAAGAGCACCAGAGAGCCACGAGCTCTGCCTTCAGATCTCTACAAGTGGTGCTCAGCATAGCTGTTCATTGACACCTGGATCTTGTCTTACCATCCCAAGGTCACACGTGCAGCAGGAGACACAAACCATACATGCCACTGGAAATGTAGGCTGTCTCTTCCATGAGCTGCCAGAGCTGCAGATGAGATACAACATGAGTAGACTGTGCAGCCAGGAGACATTTAAACTTGGTCAAGTCCGTTTGGTCATGATGGTGATTGATCCAGAAACAAACCACAGCCCAAGAGAAGGGAGTGGATAGCTGGGAGCTGATTTATTCACCTAGCAGCACTCTTACATCCCTGGTATCTCCTCACACTGAGCCCTGACATTTCAGAGCAGCCAGACTCCCACAGGACGACTTGAGAAGTCTTATCTTTCCAGCCACATTACACAAGAACAGCGCTATACAAACAGAAAGGCCTGGGGTCCATGAAAACAGTCACCAGCCCTGCAGGCTCCGCTGTCACTGTGACTTCAGCCCACACATGGTGGCCTCACTGAGAGGACCCAGATGCCGCACGGAGTCTCTGGGCGCTGCCACAATTGCAGATATTATTTATCACCTGCAGTTTCCAGGCCGTCAGGAAGAGGGAGGCCAAGAAAATGCTAAGGTTCCCACGGTTCAAGGAGCTCCCTGCCTAAATATTATTCTGCATGGATTCAGGCTCCAGACCACTGTCACGCCCAAGGAAAGAATCCCCTCTGTCCTGCCTTCCCCTCCAGCTCTCCCCAGTTACATGACACCCAGCCAAGGAGAGCACAGATCCCAGATGCCCCGCACGGCCCAGGGATACAGAGAACCAGCAGCCTCGCGCTGCTCGGTAACCTAAGCACTTTGGCCCAGGCACACGCATCAGGAGGGATTGATGGTGGCGTCCAAACAGGCCTGTCGTGTGTTATTGTAGCCTCCCTTCCTCCTGCTGATTGCTCCACTGGACATAATCTACGGCGCCCACTGATAAGCCGGCTGGCACTGGACTGATAGGCAAACAACTCCTGTCTCTTCTCAGGGGCTTATCTTCCGGAGGAGTCAAAGAAGAACATACAGCATTTCTCTGGCATCTGATCTCCTTTTTGACATGAGGGAGACAAGCAGGGTTTTATGTGGGTAAAAGAGCCGAGTTTGTATCTTCTCAGGTCCTGGCAGGCGGCCATGTGCTGGGGGGGGGGGGGGCTGGCATCCCAGGCTGGGTGGAAAAGGGGTGTGAAGGACACAAATGGGTCCCCACATCCCTGCCATCCACAGGGCACTGAGAAGAACAGCGACAAGACTACCAGGGCTGGTCCTTTGTGAAAGCCCTCAGAGCATCCCCTTGGGTCACCCCCCTTGGGTGACTCTGTCATCGTGGCAATGCCAGGAAGTCTCTATGGTGCTGTGCAGAGGCAGCACCTTCAGATCATGCCAGAGCCTCCTGGGATGAGGTCTTGAAGTGGGGCAAGATCAGAACAGCTCTTCTGTAGATGAGCAAACAGATAGCTGAATATGCTCACCCAAGGTCACAACACAGATAAGAAAAAGGGGATAAGCAGTGGCACATACTTACAGCCCCAGCTCTTCAGGAGCCTGAGCCAGGAAGGTGGAAGGTTCAAGCCCAGTATGGGTTACTTAAGACTTAATGAGACCAGATCTCAAAATTAGAATAAATTAAAAGGGCTGGGGATAGCCCCAGGACAAAAAACTGAGGGGGAATAAGAACCCAGGTGCACCAATGCTTACCCTCTCCTTTGACCGTTCAGAGGAACTTGGGGGCCTCCATCTTGTACCATTACACACTAGCTGTGCCTGAGTGAGGAACACAGAAGAGGGACCCAACACTCCACACAGCTGTGTGCCGTATTTGTGTTGTCCATACGGATGTGACCCATGGCTGTGGGCATCACTTCAGTCCCACACAGGAAACCAGTGACATAAGACATTAGCACAGTCCTCACAGCCTGGTGGACATTTATGGTACTCTAGTTTTGGTGAAAAAAAAAAAAAAAAGGAAAACTCCACATACAAGCTGACAAAAGGCTTGATTCTTGTCAGGTGTGAAACCTGCCCCTCCAGTCCTGTGCAACAGAGGTAAGAACAGGGGCCCATCGCTGCCCTTCACCCACTAAAACAGTGGAGATGGACAGAGTTCAGGTAAAAAGCATGGAGGATAAAAACATAAATGGGGGTTTGATTGCCACAAAATTAAATGAAGAAATTCTTCATTTCCTGCATGTCCCTGATAACTAGGTATTGTCTCCAGGACTCCCAGAGGTTTAAAAGTGCTTCTTGGAGGATCTGCAGATATAGCTCAGTAGTACAAGCACCTGCCTGGCAAGTGCAAGGTCCTAAGTTCAATTCTTGTTACCAAAAAATAAGTTGAATTAAATTTAAAAACTAAAAATACTTCTTCGAGCGAGGCATAGCTGTGCACCCTTGTAATCCCAGCACTTCAGGAGGCTGAGGCAGGAGGAGGGTTGCAAATTGAAGCCAAACTTCAGCAACTTAGCAACTTAAGAACATATCTAAAAAAAAAAACAAATTTAGTTTAACTTAAATTAATCTAAAAGGGCTGGAGGTATAAGTCAGTATAAAGGCTTTGGGTTCAATCTTTAGTACTAAAAAAAAAAAAAAAAACTATTTAGGACAAGGTGCAGTGGTTGTTCAGCAGCTTGAAATGTGTTTCCATAATGAAGCCCCTTCTGCACCCTCCTGAAGAGCCATGAGCACAGACGCGTTGCTCAGAGAGTACATGTCAGACAAAAGCAGAACCAGAGTCTGAGAGGGTCAGGAAAATGCTTCAGTCCCAACCAGGTGAGAGTCCAGCCAGGACAGAAGGGTCCTCAGTCCTTGCCAGCAGTGTCATGGGTGCTGCCCTTGAAGCTGCATGGCACACTGCACCATCCAGGTACAGACTCAGAACCTAGAGAGGAGGTCAGTGACCCTGAGTCCAGTGACAAGTGTGACACCGACAAAGGCACAGAGCAGAGGAGAGGGTGGTAAAAATGAGGAGGCAATGGAGCCTGGAAAAGTAGAGGATTTTCACTGAGACCGCTGGAGGGAGTATAGACCCCACTCGCTGATACGTGGTTTAGGACTTGTGGCCACTACCATCAGGGAAAGCAGATTCTGTGGATTAATCTCACCAGGTTTGTAGCGATTTGCAGCAGCCACAGGGAGCTAGTGAGCTATGGAATGAGCTTCAGTCTCTGGCCCTGTATGTCCTCAGATTCCTTCATTGTCCTCTCTTGCCCTACCTTCTGAGGCTGAAGCTAAGCATGGTGCCCGGTGCACTGCCCCGGGTCCTCTGGTCTCTGCGGGGCTCAGCCCCTGGAGATGCTTCCAGAAGATGGAAGGAGGGTGGCGCAGTTGTGATGCCTCACCTCTTCCAGCTTATCCCTAGTGGCAAATACGAGACATGACCCAAACACACAGGAAATGCTCCAAGTTTTTAAAAGTAATTATCGTAGTAAAAGAAACGTTGCCAGAAATCAGCCTCTTCCTTCAAATGCCCTTACCCTCTGGTTCTTGCCACTTTCTGAAGCAGTTCTGAGAGTCCTCTTTCCTGGGTCTTTATGAGAAATCATTAAAGATACAGTGAATGCTCCTGTGGAAGATCATTCAGTGAAAAGACAGGCTCATAAAAACGGGATGATGTGTCCTCATCTACCTTGCTCACAGGATCCAGCACTGTGTGATTTCAAGCTCTTCTCCAAAGTCAAAATGACTATAAAAGAGAAATATTTGGAAGTGACTCAGTACACCGAGCCAGTCAGAACAGCACAACTAATGACCCTCACAAAAGAAAACTTCCAGAAGTGCTTCAGAAGTGGCAAAAAGGAGAGGATAAGTGTGTTTGAAGTGAAGGGTAGGATTTCGAGAGGTAGTTTCATGAGGATGTCTTCTCTATCATACATTTTAAAAATTCAAGCATTCATCATAGTTTGTTTCATCAAATATCCCTCCCCCATGGCTCTGGCTCCTGCCAAATAGGATCACTGTGACGCCAGGTTCTTTGGGTGATGTCAGGGCAATTGCCGCCCATGCCACATCCTCCCTCTAACCCTGGGCATGAAGAGCGACGTTAGAGCACAAGGCCCACGGGATGAGGAAGGCAGTTTTGAGCCATCACACAATGCCAGACTGGCATCTGTAAACACCCCCAGATTTCTGGGTAGGCTAGGCCCCTCTAGCAGTGCACAACACCAATAGGAGCCACCAGGCTTCACTCCTGACTTGACATCATTGTGCCCATCTTGGTCACTATGTAGGCCAAGACCAGACTGCACCTCAAACAAAGGAGATGTGTTTTCCTGGAGTTCTAGAAACTAGAGCCTGAGCTGAGGGTATTGGTTTCTTCGGAGACCCTGTCCCTGGCTGACTGAATGTCTTCTCCCTGTGTCGCCATACAATCTCTTCCTCTGAAGTGGGGCTTCACCTCTCAAGTCCACCCCTCTCAAGCACTCTCCCTAGCCCTCATAACTATGACTTCTTGTTCGGGTACAGATAATATTAGCACCTATGTCCTGCAAGAATTCATGTCATCTTGTTCTATCAGGATTCATAGGGTTTTGCCTTCTTTCAAGCTTAAGTTATTAATGGTTTTGTCTTGCTTCTGTACCCTCAGTCTCACCCAGTTTCTAAAGACCAACCTCCTTAGTCAATGTATAAGAGTTTTCCTTTGTTCTAATGCCCGGCACTTTGGACACAAGTTGGTCTGGGTCAATGTGCACACCAAATCCTGGAAATAAATCTTCCTTTTCCCACATTGATCTCTCTAATCTCTTGGATTCTGCAATGCTTCTACTCACATCAGTGTTCAGATTTCCTCTCATAAGAATTCCAGACATCTTGGATTATGGCCCAGCTAGATGAAGTCATTTTATTTCAACTACCACCTGTACGGTCCTCTCTTCAAACACAGTAGCATTCCCAAGTACTTGGGGCCAGAGTTTCACACCTACATCCTGGGGACACAAATCACCTGGTTAAAGGGATATAAGACAGAGGGATGGTGGACATCAGTCTCTGTCCACCAGGTATTGAGGAAGATATAAGACGCACAGTTATCTCTGGTACCAGCTCCCAGGTTCTGAGTGTCATGTCAGAGCAGAAGAATGAAGAAAAGGGCCAGTATATTTCTGAAGCCACCAGACAATACTGAATCTGCTGCTAGGGGCAGATGAGAAACCTCAGGACTCCTGCAAGGCTCAGCTGGGTTCTGGTAGTTGGGAAGGAAATGAAGCTTCACCTTGCTACCACGACTCTGCCCAGAAGCTGGTGGGTCTTCAGGGTAAAGGGCTGCGCATGTGGAAGGAGTCACCTTCTCACACCACCTGGCCACACCGTCACATGCAAACGCACCTGGCCTCCTTGCCTCCAGCCCACAGCACAGGTGAAGATGATGACGCAGAGCACAGGGACAGCCACACAGGCAAAGGGCTCTCCACGGAGAGCTGGAACCAGGCTGGGCCTGATGCACAAAGGACAGGTCCCACGTGAGCCAGTCACAGCAGGACCCGGCTGCTGTTCCCCAGGAGCCACCCCTAGGGCGTCTACAGATGACCCGTGGTTTGTTAATGAGAAGTTTTGTCAGTGTCCCACCATAAATTGAAATGTGTGATGTTCACAAAGGAAAATAGCAAGAGTGGAAGGTCTGAGAAGGCTGATTCTGCACGCTGACACGGGAACTGCTCTGAGCAGCAGCACTGTTGACACAGGGAGAGAAATAAAACAGCCACCAAGCTGCGATGAAAAAGCAAACAGCTGTCTCGGCCCACAGATCTGACCCGTGGTGACTGAGTAGACCTGCAGTCCCCCTCACAGTTGTGCTCCTCTCAGAGAGCTCAGGTCACCCGAATCCCCCCAGGAAGAAGTAAAAATAGATGTTTTTGTGGCCCTGGAACAGTGAGTGTGACCATCCCGGGAGTCTCCTGGGTGTCTAGGTCAATAGGGCAGCAGAGCTTCACAGAAGAGTTCCCACAGCACTGCTGACCTCTGAGTGTCCTTGGGGCCAAGGAAGTACCTGGAGCTGCAGAGCCCACTGCAGGAGGTGTCTGCAGTGTGCCAACGAGGGGCCAGCTTTGACCCCACAGAGCTTGGGTTTGCTGGGCAACTCTGAGGGAAACAAAAAATATAGTTTAGGAGTTTAGGCAGCAGATGCTAGAACAAACTGCTTTTCATTATATTTATGCCCCAAGGAAACCCATTGGCTACCAAGTAACTAATGTGCCAGTTATGCTCTGCTCTGTTCCTTGAAGCAGGTCCCCAAAGACTTCATTCTAGGAATCAGTTTGGTTTCATTAAGTACTATAGTTAACTTATTTTAAGATGCAGCCTTCAGAGCCACAGTGTTAAGTACTCAAGGCTTATCTTCCTTCTGATTAACCCCAGTGACAAGATGGGAGATATTAAATTCAGCTTGTTTAAAAGAACCCAGCAAGAGTTGGTCATGGTGACACATGCCTGAAATCCCTTCACATAGGAGGCTGAGGCAGGAGGTCTGCAGTGAGTTTGAGGTAACCCTGAACTATATTACAAGACCCTGTTGCAAAGAAGCAGAAAAAAAAAAAAAAACAGCAGAAAAACAAAAATAAACAAATACAAAACCAAGCAGGAAAGGGGAACAACTCCAGACCAGAGGCAGATGAGGGGGTCAGCCCTGGTCAGCGATTCACATGCCAGGGAGGGTGTCCAGCTCCTGGGAAAACATTTTGAAAGTTTCTTGTGGCTGCCACACTACTGAGCCCACGTTGACTCACCTGTCTTTCCTGGGCAGCCAGCTCCGAAGTTGGCATCCTATTTATTTAGTCGGCTATTTTTATGTATTTGGTACAGGGTCTCACTATGCAACTCAGACTCATAGTGATCCTCCTGTTTTCAGCTCTCCAGGGCTGGGATTACAAGTGTGCGTCACCACACCCAGTCTCAGTGGTCTGCTCAACACACCTGAGGGTGGGCCCAGAGCACCACGTGGTGCCTAGGATAGAACCCTGGTCCCTGCTCTTTCCTAAACAGGTGCTTAGTCCGTTGAGCTATCAATCTCCCCAGCCCTGGCATCTCATTTAGGGAGGAGGACTGGACTCAGAGAGACTCGCTAATTTATCAGTCACACAGCAGTTATTGAACAGGGAAAAACTTAAATGACAATAGGTTCATTCCCTTTTCAGGATATCACCTTGTAAGGTTCCTTCCTCTAGCCCAAAAAGAGAAGTGGACCAAAGCAAAGAAATCCTTTATTGTCAGACATAGAAGGATGGCCAAAAGAGAATTCAAAGACACTAGACAAAGACAGAAGTCAGAGCTTTTGTGGGATTGGGTTAGCAGCAGAGTTTACATAGACAGTGCACTAGCACAACAGGTGTTGATTAGGGGAAGGTTGGCGGCATGAAAATCAAAATGGCAAGTTTCAGTTAACCCAGGGACAGGGAAAGGAAGACAGTTTAGAAGTGGCTCCTTGCTGATTCTGGGGTTCTTGCATTGTGCCTACTCGATGCCATGACAACCAGGTGGACCAGTGCATCGGGGCGAACCCCTCACACCTAACCTCCCAAAGTAGAGCATCTCAGAAGTCTTTCAGCTAAAAGAGTTCTCTGTGCACCCCTAGCCTCTCAGCCTGCAGATGCAGATCTATGTCAGCCTACCTCCCTCAGGAAGGAGCCCCAGCCCCAGCCCCTCCACTTCCACCTGGTAGGGCAGAGGAGTCCTGGAGCTGCTCCTGTCCTGCCCTGTAGAGCCAGCTTAGCCTAGTGGGGAGCAAGGCTTCATTTTCGGAGCTGGCTGCCCAGGAAAGACAGGTGAGTCAACGTGGGCTCAGTAGTGTGGCAGCCACAAGAAACTCTCAAAATGTTTTCCCAGGAGCTGGGCTCCTCTGAGGTCTTGATCTCTGTGTGACCTTGGGAAGCCAAAAGCAGGGGCAGAAAGAATTTCAGAGGAACGGACACTGAACAACAGCAGTGAAATCGGGTTTCAAAATAAGATCTGGAGTGCCCATATCCTTGGCCATAACATGAAGGCTGGGCGCTGGGATTCAGCCCCTGAGGTGGTGGCAAGGAGAAGCAGGCTAGGCCACTGGGAGAAGAGTCAACTCTGCATGTACTCACTCCTGGAGAAGTGGCCCCTGCCCACTGAAGCTCCTTTCCAAACAGATACAGCTATGTCTGCTTCCTCTAAGCCTGCAGCAGTGCAGGAAAGAGAACCCAGCCCAAGGGTGGTGAGGGGATCGAGACATGCGAGGTTCATGTACCAGCTCCACATGAGGAATGTGACCATCAGATGCTGCAAACACCGGTTGATAAAAATGACATTTTTAAAATGAAACCCCCAGTGCACACAGGGAGAGCCAAACCCAGATGAATGGTGGATCCAGAACTGACGTGTAGCCACATGGGGTCGAGCCCAGGTGAACTGCAAGTCCAGAGCGGCCCAGATGAACAGCAGGAGACAGCAGAGAAGAACTCAGATGAACTGGTCTGCCCAGAGGACGCCATGTTCGCAGTGAGGAGGTACCCAAATGGAACCCGGGCAATCTAGTTTATACACAAATTTTCAATTTATGATCAGCTTTGCTGCACATCTACAAAATTTGCTCTTATGGTCTAAAGTACAAAATGATTAGTTACCAAAGTTTATCGATTTCTAAACTTCTTTTGCTGTTATTATTATTGCTGATTGTGCTGTTGTAATGATACCGTATCTGTCTTAACCACATGTTCTCCCTCGAGTAATAATGTGGAGAAGTCCTGGGGTAATATCTTCATCCAAGCCCAATATCCCACTCTTAATCAATAGAGAAGGCAAGATATTGTAACAAACACAAACCAAGAATCCCTGACACACAGAAGAGATTCCTGAAGAACAGACTCTTCGTAGAGAGACTCTGATGGCACTGACATAGCCATCTAATATCAAAATTTCATAAAAAGTGCCACAGAAATCAAAATAAAGAGTTCTTTCTAAAATAGAAAATGATAAGAAAAAAAGAACGAAATGCAGTCTCAGGCCACCTGCCCACCTAGAACAAATCCAGGAGACACTAGCATACAAGAAATTGGAAGTTATATACCTCAAAGCTTCAAAATGATTGCATCTTAAGTAAAGAAACAACTCCAAAGAGGTATAGAGGAAAAAAGGTCAGAAATAATCTCTCAGGTAAAAAAAAGATAATATAATGGAAGATCCAATCAAAAATATTGAATAGGAGTGGTGATGGTGGATACCCTTGTCTTGTGCCTGATTTTAGAGTAAAAGCTTTCAATTTTTCTCCATTTAGAATGAAGAAAGATCAGAAAATCTGTAGCAATTTCACCCTTTTACCCCTTGTTGCTTGAATTTGAGGTTTTCTTTCCCCTTTTTTGAAGTTGGCTAAGGGTTTTCAGTGTTATTTAATCTCTTGGTTGTTGGTTTGTTACAGATGCTTTTTATCAGATTGAGGTATCAGCCATTTATTCCAATTTTCTGTAGAGTTTTTATCATGAATAAGTGTTGGATTTTGTCAAAAGTCTTTTTGCATCTATAGACGTGATCGTTTAGTTTCTGTTTTTACTTCTGTTGATATGACGTGTTACAGTTACAAATTTGTGTATGATGAACTATCCTTGCATCTCTAGGATGAATCCTACCTGGTCATGGTGTATAATCTTCCTAGTGACTTGCTACATTCTATTTGCTACTATTTTATTAAGGAGTTTTATATCTATGTTCATGAGGGAGATTAGTGTGTATCTTTTTTCCTTGGATCTTTTTCTGGGTTTTGTGTCAATATAATACTTGCTTCCAGAAATGTTTTCAATTTCATTGCAGAATTTGAGGAGTATTTCAATTAAATCTTCTCTAAATTTCTTATAGAAGTCAGTTGTGAATTCATCACGATCTGATCTTTACTTTGTTGGTAAGACATTGGCATACCTCACAGATCTAGAGAAAGTATAACTAGAATTCTTTTGAAACCAGGAAAGAACAAAAATAGCAAAGGCAATCCTGGCCAACAAAGGAAAAACAGAAGATATTACAATCCCTGACTTGAAATTATAGTACAAAGATTCTATGATAAAAGCAGCATGGTACCAGCAAGAAAAAGAAACAGATCTGAAGATCAATAGAATAGATTAGAAGATGCAGACGCAACTACAAACTTACTCAAACACCTTATCTTTGACAAAGGTGCCAAACATGCTCACTGGAAGAAACATAGCCTCTTTAAGAAATGGTGCTGGAAAAACTGTCTTTTCACATGCTGAGAACCGTAAACTAGATCCAGGTCTATCATCATGCAGTAAACTAAAGTTAGAATGAATTAAAGATCTAAACACTAACACTAAATCTACTGGTAGAGAAATTAGGTGGAAATCTTGAAGACATGGGAGTTGAAGAAGAACTCATGAAAAAACAAAACCTATATAGGAAATACATCAAAGAATCAACAACTGGGATCTGATGTTATTGAGAAATTTCTGCATATAAAAAGAAATCACGAACAGTCTGAAAAAAAACCCACAAACTGGGAAAAAGAACTTAACCAACTATCACTCAGACAAAGGACATCTGTCTAGACTGTAGAATATATAAAGAACTAAAACAATCAGCACTCCTCAAATTCAAAGAATCAATCCAAAAATGGGCATCTGAGATAAATACACACTTCTCAGAGGAAGTGACAAATAAATAAATGAAAAATGTTCCACAGCACTGGTCATTCAAGAAACAGAAATAAGAACAATGATGAGATACTCTCTCACCCCAGAAAGAATGACTGTCTTAAAGAAATTAAATAATAACAAATGCTACAGAGACGTTGAGGAAAAAGGAACCCTTTTCTACTGCTGGTAGGAACATAGACTGCTATAAGGCAGTGTGAAGATTCCTCAAAAAACTAAGATTGGAAGTTCCATTCTACCCAGCTATTCTCCTTCTGAGCATTTTTCCAAAAGAACTGAAAACATCATACCTCAGTGATATATGTGCACCCATGTTTATAGCAGCACAATTTGTCATAGCGAAATCTTGTAAACAACCTAAAT
This sequence comes from Myocastor coypus, assembly GCA_004027025.1. NCBI lineage: Eukaryota > Metazoa > Chordata > Mammalia > Rodentia > Myocastoridae > Myocastor > Myocastor coypus. The sequence goes on from PVJA010003688.1 coordinate 51,879, forward strand.
GCTCATCACCTGAGTAACAGATAAAAAGATGTGATAATTTTATTCAGCAGAGTATTATTCTATTAAAAAGAAAGATAAATGTGATGCATTTATAAACAAACTGATGCAACTAGAAGCTATACTTGTAAGCGAAATAAATCAGAACCATACATAATATTGTCTCCTTATTGTAAGAATCTGAAAAAATAAATAAAACCCAAAAGGCACAAGAGATATAGTGAAACAGGAAGAAACTGAACAAAAGGAATAAGCAGTGGAGATGAGGGAAAGGAAAAAAGATAGGAATGAAAGAAGAAAAATCATGTCAGTGATAGCTGAGATGATTGCACTACTAATTTCTATCTGTATTTTAAAAGTAGCAGCTAATGTTTAAAATTTTTATTTTGACCAATTATGTTAATATCTATAATTTGAGCAACTACAATGAGGACAGCAATATGTAATATAACAACCATAGTTGAATATTATTCACCTTGTTCTTTTAAATGTGTGTGATCTCTAATGTCTCATCTATCATGATTATATTCTCTTCAAATTAAATTAAGAAGCAAAAAGCATAAAGAAAAAATTAAGGTTTATTGAAAGGCAGAGTTAATATTTATTTTTATTTTATTTATTTATTTTTTTTTGGTGGGACTGGGGTTCAAACTCATGACCTTGCACTTGCCAGGCAGGCACTTGTGCCACGGAGCTATCTCCCCAGCCCCCAGAGTTAATATTTAGATGTTTGATCAAAATTGTATACTCACATCTGATAATCAGAGCAAAAGTATTGATGATAACAATATGTAATAAAGGGGACTAGGGAGATAATTCTGTGAAATAACTGCTTACCTGACATGCACAAGGTCCGGAGTTTGATCCCTGATACCACCAAAAAAAAAAAAAAAAGACCAAAAAATATGTGATATGACAACCATTGTTAATTTTCTATTCTTGTTTTGAAATTCTGTAACTCTTGTATCATTTTGTGTTGCTTTGTTTCTGTCTTTGTTCTTATTATCTGTTTTTGTTTTACTTCTTTAAAAT